>JABUQX010124185.1:35000-40098 GCA_015478945.1 Trachelipus rathkii | reverse complement strand
TAAGATTGATTTATGATTATTGATATAGTTAAATGTAAATGATTTAGATTTAGTTTATTATTTATGAGTATATTTTTTGTAATATGATTTAAGAAGTATAAATATTTTATTGTAATTTGATTTAAATTTGTTTATTTAGAAGTTTAAGAAGATATTCAATATATGATTTTTATTTTCATAGTAATTTGACTATTAATTATTATAGCTATTATACTTTTTTGTCTGATAAATTATTATATTCTTTTTATTTTCCTTAGATTAATTTTTTTTTATGTTCATATAATTGGAGAAGTTTGTGGTTTTTTTTTTATCTAATTTGCAGATATTTTCTTTCTTAAAATCAATTATAATAAGTTTTTTAATTATAATTCTATATTTGCCGATTAGTCGACTTATTTACATTTTTTATGGGTATTATTATCGATATTAGTAAGATATTACAGTCTTATTCACAAATATTCATTTTTTCAGTTGTTAAATATAACTTTACTAAAGAAGTGAGTTAAAATATTTCAGTCTATTATTATTGAGTTTATATAATATACATTATAAAGATAATATTTCATGAATATGTTAAATTTAATCAAATTTAATATAATCAGTATATTATTAATTAAATATCGCTTTTAAAATATTTTGAATATAATTGTTATTGAGTTTTTTATCATGATGATGTGTAAAATGTAGTTATTTGAACCTATATGTTTCAAGCGATATAATTTTGTATTAAATTCTGCTTGAAGAAAGATCACAAAAAGAAATTTGTACCCTTGAGTATCCAATAATGTAACGAGTAGGACTAGTCGAAGTGAAAGGTATTTACATATCCTCAAAGTATTATTAGTTGAATAGTCATGATCAAATTAAGAAGGTAATTGTTTATATGAAAATTATTTATTAATATAACTGTTTGTTATAATATTTGTAATATTTCTTAATTTAAAACGGATTTTCTCCTACATAATTTTTGTTCAAAGGAAAAATTTTATTATTTAAATAATATATATATGAATCATATTTACCTTATTATACGTTATAACCATTTATAATACGATTATTATTACTTTTACTATATATTTCATTTACATTTTTATCTTTATCTCTTTATTAATATGAGGGTCTGATATATGAGTTACAGTTTGCCACAATATTTCTATAATAAATGAACAAGATTATAAACACCACAATAAGAGTTATAATTATGAACTTAACTTTGGTAGGGGCTTAAATGGTTCCAGGTCGCGACATAAATAGAAAACCCAATTAAGAAAAAGAATAATGATAATTTTGGGATATATTTAATTCCTCAAAGTATTATCTTGATTATGTCGTTTATAAAACCGCTCTTCTATTCGTTCTCTTCTTCAATTTAGTGGTCTGATCATGGGTTCGACGGTACAGAGGGATATACCACACATAAAATTATTTCTTTCTCAAGTAGGAAAATTATAAAGTACATCGGTCTCAAATTATACCTATGTCGTAATAACACTGTGATTATAGTTTTAAATCTGAAATTAGAGGGTAGACAAAGAAAAGATAAAAGAGTATTTTTATGAACATTAAATTTTTAAATTTTCTTGGTCTTTAATGCCTTTCAGAAAATTTCTCAGTTCTGTACTATATTTTAAAAAATATTAAAATAATTCTATAAAAGGTTAGAACATTTACATAGTTTCTTTTTATTTAAGAAATTATCTTTTTTTTATCATATTTATTAAAATTTACTAATATTCATACGCCTTTTTAAACAATTACTGAATTATCTAAAATTTATAAATTCGCAAGTACATGAGATACCTAATATCTGCACAAAGAAGAAAGTTGCTTGAATGCAAATAAGAAAGAAATACAAAAGCAATATAATTTTGTACAAAATGTTATAAATAATATTCATAAATGCTGATAAATTAACAAGAAAACATAATCCTAAAGAGTTTATATTCCCTAATGCACTTGAATTTTTGCTAAGCATACTGCTTCACAGCCTAGATAACATTTTCTTGCACATTTCAGAGCACAAACTGTCATCCCTTTATCTGTCCATTCTGAATAGTTAAGAAATTTTACTTTTAAAAATGTTAATTAAAGATTCAAAATTGGTAAGGATTTATTTGAAAAAGATTAAATAATTTTTTTTAAAACAATATTGCTTTCATCAAAAATTATATAATCTTTTTTATACAAAAAGATATACATAATAATAGATGCACTAAGGAAGAAATTCAGTTGTTCTGATGAAAAAAAGTCTCGAAGTTCAGATTTAAAACAAAGGAAACCAAATTAACATACATAGATTTAGGAGAACCCTTAATTAACAAATGAATAACCTGATAATTCTTGCAATAAATATTTAAATAACTAAATAATTGAAAATAAAGAAGATATTTGTTTTACTATTATAGCCATTTATTTTCATTCTCCTTTGGAATAGTGATTATACCGATTATACATTTAATTGTTTTTCTTACGATTAAAGATTATTGCTTTCCATCAGGTTATTTGGTACAATTGTTTTTGTTGTGTAGTCTATCTATTTATGCAATGGAGAATTGAATTCCTTAAGGATCCACATTTGACCTGTTCACAACTGACCTGACAATCTCACAATCTTCAGATACGAAAATAATTGCATATCCATCATCACACAAATGGCTTTTCTCTCATCAAAAGTAAATGTTTTGGTGATGAGGATAGAAAGCGTTTATCAGATAATTATTAAATATTCATTGGTTTTCTGTTTTATTATATATTTATATTATTATTTATACTTATATATATAATTATATAGTAGTCAAATGTAATATATATGATAAAATAAATATATCGATATATATTATATATATTATAGTATATATATATATTTATACTATAATATTTATATTATATATATATACATATAGTATGTAATAATAATAATTGTGATATTAATAATATATTATATAGTATATATTATGTTATGAAAAGTAAGTAATAAGTATATATATTTATGCATATATAATGATATATATATATGATATAGTATATATATATAATATATATCTATATAATTTGTTAACGGACCGACCCTGTCTCCGTTAAGTTACTTTTTCAAAAAAAAACACTTTCAAACCTTTTTAATTTCTAAAACTTGCAATGGAATATTCTATGAGAGGAAGGACAAACAAAGTATTTTCTAAATATATTAAACATAGTTACTAAAAGATAGAGCCCAATCTTTATTTTTTGATTTAATCTAATAAATCAACTTCAGTAACAAAAATTTCAATATTTACATATGTGGACATTAAATATACTCAAGCAGAACCGAGTATAAGAATGAAGATGAGCGTAAAAGCGAAGAAGTCAACACAAGTGAATGAGAGATAGTAGCGATATAATTGCATACGATCTATTTCGTCTGGAGGCACTCATCGAGAAGCAATGAAGAGATACAATTCAGTATTTCAATCAGGAAGCAATTTCTCATTCGGGTAAAAATTAAGAAACTCTAAGAAATAAGTATATCAGCAATATGTTTACCATAATAGAGGTTATAATCTTAGGGTTCGACAAGTAATTTAATGTTTTGGCTGTCAATTACACTGATAAGTTTTTAAATGCACGGGAGCTGCCAAAACACTATTAAGGAATCAAAGCACGAAATTAATAACATAGCTAAGGTCACTTTCCGATAATAAAATGACACTATGCTAAGTTAGTTTAACGCGACTATCTTGCTTTTGTAATGTCTGAATAAGACAAAAACAGATGTTCAAAAACCAAGTAATAATTGCAAGTGTTTAATTAAAAGATAGAAGGTTTATCAGCTTTAAACGACCAGGTAGTGTCAAAAAGAAAGTAAATAACAATGGTTTACAAAGTTAATAACGACGCAATATAGTTGTCATGTTTAAATACTTCAACAGTCCCATGTTGGAGGCAATCGATCACAAGTAAAATAAATCTCGGGTAGTTAAGTTATTTTCCTAACTGTTTGGCTAAGGAGGCTTATTGCGTTCAACGATTTGTAGGTAAGTAACCTATTAACTTCGCTATGCAATTAACGATCTGCAATGAAATCATGATCCCCACATCAGGCCTCCAAGCTCAATCGGGTCTCCACGATCAGTCTAAACATCTCAATTTAGCCGAGGGGTCCCCGGGCACCCTTCGCACAGTTAGTGCCATTCGATTGCAACGGGAATATTTCTTCCTCTTCCTTGTATGTGACTATTCAACCATGTTTTCTCAACCTTAATTCCTCTCTCCTCGGACTTCTCCCTTATTCCTTTCACTACAATCCTTACTCCGTCGAGATCGGTATGGGCATCTGAAGCTTTACTTGACTAATTTTCACTCTATCTATATAACTATTTTGCGTTTTGTTGGGTTTGTTTAAAATCACGCCAAAACAATATATAATATATTTTTATATTTATATTATATTTAGTATATATAATTAAGATTATTATTCACATATATTAGGATATATTATACGTATTGTTTATAATATATATATATTATATATATATATAATATATTATGTTATATTATTAGTATTAATATATTTTGGTGTAAAGTATGAGATATATGTAGTTGATAGTTGGTGTATGGGTATGTTATGTAGTTTAATATATGATGAATAGTAGGTCATTTATATTATTTAATTTATGAGGTATAGTATTTATATGTTATATATATATAATTTATATATATATATAAATTATATAATTATATAATTATATAGTATTTAAATATATATATATAATATAATAGTATATATATATATATATATATATTATATATATTATATATATTATATATATATATATATATATTATTATATTGTTTTATATCCGCTACTACTCTCATTATTGCATGAGGAGACAAACTTGATTATGTATTATTATTATTATTTATTATTATTATTATATATTTATTATTAATTATTAATATTTATATTAATATTATTTTTATTAATTATTATATTATTATTTATTATTATTAAATTATTTATTTTATTATTTATTTATATTATTTATTAATTATTATATATTATTGATTATTTATTATTATTATTATTTTATTATTATTAATTATTTTTTTTTTATTATTT
>JABUQX010124185.1:27500-30000 GCA_015478945.1 Trachelipus rathkii | reverse complement strand
ATGCCATATACTTTGAATCCTTGAAGTTTCTTTCCAAGTCTTTTTAGACAAGGTTTCCTTAAAACCAATTTCCTCTTCCTAATACGTTAAAAGATACGTATGTTCTCTTTCATTCTTTTCCTATACCTTAATGCGTCAAGTCGTGCAAATTTAAAAAAACATAAAAATCCAGGAAATAATGTATAAGTGAGCGAAAAAAAACACGACCAAAGAATAGAATTAGTTTGCCAAATTCATGTTGTTATGCTTTATAACGCTCTTTAAACGTGTTCCTTTTTAATAAACGTTGTAAAGGTGGGCTACATATGCGCGCGGACTACGGGAGAAGACGAATATTTTTTCTTCAAAAAAGAAATATTAAAGCAAATTTGCCTTAATATTTTTCAGAGTTTTTAATATATGTGCAGGTGAGAACGTGGAAAAAAGAATTTAGTAAGATTTTATGCCCAAAAATACTCAGCTAACTTTCAATACACACATCTCGATAACAGACTCATCAGAATCGCGATAACATACTCATACAATACAACAATAAATACAACACAATAGAAGTCCACAAGAATCTGATCTCAGCTATATATAATCACTAATTACTGGTCCCCTTCAAATGCTCTCATTCCTTAAAATAGGTATTCATCTATATCACTATTTCCACTTAACCCTATTCTATCCCCGAACCCATGATTAATGAGTCTGGGACGGTAATATAGATACAGCAGTGGAAATGTAAAAAAAGGCGCCTTGCTAGATTTCACTTCTCTATATGTTTCCTACCTATCCTCCATTTGGACCATCTCTTCTCCGAATTTTTCACTCATCTCAGTTATACCCGTGCCTCATTATACAGACCATGACTATTTGTCTAAACATATACACAAGTAGCTTACTCAATTTAACTGTATATTCGCACATATTTAATTTATCAACCATCTCTCTCTAATTACTACTGGCGCTAATCCTCTCCTTAAGAACCTCCTCCGAGTTGTGCTATTTTTTTCCTCTCCTCGGCACCCGTAACCTCGTTTATTCTTTAATATGTGTTAGATCGATGAACATGCTCATGACTACCTTAGATACTACCTCTCTTGTCTATTTCCATATTTAATCACTATAGACATCTTGCTAATATGTGCTGAGACCTTTATACTGCTACTCTCCATGAGATGTACTACGGAAAAGTCCGTTGTCTCGCTGTCGCGCCATTTTGACATAAGGAAAATTTTTGAAGTATATACACTCTGCTACTTTAGAATAAATCATACCCTACCGAAGATACTCGTCTTAAACTTACTCTATGTTCTCTTCATATAATACATACTTCTCTCTACTCATATTAATTCCCTCTCAATATAATATCAGTCTATGGAAATGGTCTCACATCATTTTCTAGGTCAGACGTGAGAATATCTCATTATTAGATGTTCAGTTTATCAAAGAGTGATCCAAGAGACATCATCTCATTTACATAATATTTACTCGCTAGTGTAAATCAACTTATATTCCGCAGTCATAATCTTTAATTGCTTTATATCGAGCCATCTACCTTGTAACCTCTGGTACTACACACTTTCTCCATTCTCTCCCAACACATAGTAATACATGCTACACATATAGATGGATCTCTCATATTTTTCGACTACTACTCTCCTCTCTCTCACATATCCAACACATTTCCTATAATCCACGCAATTCTGAGCCCGAGAACTACGCAATACGCGTTTCTCTTGTGAGTATCTCCTCATTTGTCCATTATTCCTTTCATTCCTAGACTTCCAGTATATCTCATTACTACCGCCTCCATATCTTCATACTCGTCTCTTTGTTTCTCTTCTCCTCACTCCGTCGGGTTCGTGTCGTACTCCTTGAACCAGCATTCATTGCCTACTATATTTAGCATTCTCCTCTCTAGAGGGTGATATCTAGCATTTGAGTGACAATGAATATCACTCTTCCATAGTTTGCTCGGGTAATCACTTTTGATCATTTCATTTTCTTCCTCTATTGTGCTGGCCCACAGGCAAATATCTCTCTTATTGGCATTACTCACTTTACTCAACATTGGTTATTTCATTCTTTCTCTTAACATGCTTGTGTGTTTGGTTTTTTCTGTCGAGTATACGCGCTATTGCGCACCATAAGATCTCTCTCCAGATTTAAGTTTTTTCACTGCCATTCTCTCTACTGTCTTACTCCATCTTTTTATATGTCTCTCCTCTCTCTATTTATTTCCTCTGCCTCATTATTCCATTGCCCGATAGTACATATTTTATATACCTCCTCATATGCTACCGTATTGTTCTTTCTTTTACAGTACCACTATATTCCTACATATTTTATCTCACCTGATTTTTTTTCTTAATATTACTTTTTTCATCATTCGTATTTCACAATGGCTGTATGTTCATCTTATCTACAGCATACCTTCTCACTATTACCCTATCTTTTTATACCTAAAGAGTTTCTCTGTCCACTCCCTGTTTATAACATCTACTGTACAAGT
>JABUQX010124185.1:0-25000 GCA_015478945.1 Trachelipus rathkii | reverse complement strand
TAATTAATTTATATATAGTAGTAGTATTTAATTTAAGTATGAATTTTTAAATTTTATATTATATTTATATATAATATTAATTATTACTTAATTATGTATTATATTATTATATTATATTATTTATTATTATATAATATGTTATATAACGAATTGCTCAATAATTTATAAAATTTGATTAATTAATGATGACGATTTTTCAGTGTTTAATCGTAGTGTAATCTGATTTCATTATCATCTTAGTCTAATTTTCATAATTCATTATGCCTTGTAATATATGATTAGTGTGGTAATTAAAGTTAGATCTATACGTTCTACTATAATCTCTCGAAATTATTACGTCACTTAATTATTAGGAAATGTTTTTATTTTTTATTGGTGCGGTAGGTGTTTTTTGTGGTTAATATTGATTGGAATATTTATTATGATAAACCAGATATTCTGACACGTATTTATATGAATGATAGTTAATACTTAACACTATCTTTAAATTATAAATATAATTTAATTTAATAATAATAATTAATTAATATTAAATATTATATATATATATTATATATTAATATATATATATAATACTATATAATAATTAATTTAATATTAATAATATTAATTATATTATTATTATTATAATTATTATAATTTATATAATTAATATTATATTAATATTAATATTTAATTATTTATTATATTATATATTATTATTAATTTATAATTATATATTTATTTAATTATTTTATTATAATACATTATTTAATTTAATTATTATTATTATATTATATTTATAATAATTATTATCAATTATTCTTACTATACATTATCATATTTAATTTCATAATTATCATATTATTATTATATTTTATTCTCAATTATTATTAATTATTATTATATATTTATATATTTAATTTATTATTATTATTTATTATTATTATTATTATATATTATTATTATTATTATTTAATTATTATATGTAGTTTAATGTTTGACCTATGCCTATAAGTTATTATTGTTTATAAGCAAGAAATTTATATTTATTCCATTAAGATAACTCTAAAAAAACTCATGGAGTGAATACATCTCTGAGGTATATAATACTCTTGAGTTTCCTTGAAGTTTTTTTAAAGTTTTCAGGCAAGGTGTTTCCTTAAAAACTACATATTTCCTACCTTATCCTAATATACGTATAAAATTATAATGCGTTATAGTTTCTCATATTTCTTGTTGTTCTTTGCAGATGTAATTGGTCTCAAGTTGTTGCCTCTCGAACTATTACCGACCCGGACATAATAATGCAGGATAAAATGACGAGATTAGAAGGTTGATGTACGCTCTCTCAGAAATAATAATATAAATAATAATACATCACATAAGAAATAAATTAATAGTGATTGTTCTCAATATTCCCTTATATATATTTAGTATATTATCTATTTATAAAGTATACTTTCTCTCTCAGGTTCGTCTTTATTAATGAAATATTATGAAAGTGGGCTGACATTCTTACTCAGAGGAAAAGAATATTTCATTCTTTCTAAGTAAAGAATATTATAGTAAAATGAATATGATTTATTCAAATGGGTTTGAATAATGTTGCAGTGAGAATAGTGCCCACAAATAATTTACAGAGGTTGTAGCTTTGATTTTAACAAATAAGGAAACGATTTTTTCTATATATATATATACTCCTAAAATAATATTATTTTTTTTCGCAACTTACCATAATATTGTATGATAGGGTGCACTTTTTAACTTAATAATTCTTTTAATACATATATTTATTGTATTATTATTATAATATTATTAATTATATTACTAATTACTATATATTTTAATAATTATGCTTATAATTTATAAATTATAATAATATAAATTAATTAAGTAGCTATTTATATTAAATCTCAACCATTCAAAGGTTAAAAAATTAGTTACCAGAATTTCATTATACAAACACTATTATTACTTATAATTTCTTCTAATAAAATTTACTGAGATTACTTATTACTATTACACATGTGAGAATTTATTATCTCTAATTACATATTATTACTCTCTAATTTACTGATGTATTAGCTAATATACTATAACACTATAGGAAGTTCTGTGCTCTGAGAAACTTGAATTTATTATCTCTATTACCTTATTACCTCTATTACTTGAATTGGATCTGTTTATTCGTTCATTGTTCCATGTTTTCTATCAAATTATATATTTTATGTGTTGTCCTATAGATTTAGTTGTCTAAATACTCTTCTATATTGTGTAGTTGCTGACAGGTGTATGTTGTTAGTGTATAGAGTAACTAGTGCCAATATATTTCTATGTCAAGTGTTTTTATTCTTTTTAATATAGCTTTTGTGGTCATATATGCTATTTTCTTTAACTTTTCACTTATTACCTAGATTGTTAGTTTTGGATATATAATCTTAAGTACGTGTTTTTTTTTATCTGTTATTGCTCGTTGTTTATGGTGTCAATCATTTGCACTACATCTCTTTATTGTTAATTGTGTACTATGTGTCTGTTGTTGTGTTTTGCTTTGTCTTTTTCATCTTATTTCGGGCATCTTGTTGAGTTTATTTGTTGGCTATTGTGTTGTATCGATATTATATGTGTTAGTTGAGATATTACGTTGTATGTTTTTATGTGAATGATTGATTCTTGAGTCATAGTTGGTCGGTTATACTTGTCTTGTTTTAGTTGATGTTATTGGTGTGCGTGATATATAATTAGACTATTCGGATTAGTATTTATTATTTCACCGCAAACACATATATTTAATGTGATTAATTATTGTTAATTTAATTAATTCTATTTATTATCATTATTATTATTATATATATATATATAATATTCTGTGTTACAAAAAACTTGTATCTTATCTATATATACATTGGAATCTAATGTTATTATATGTATGTGATCCTATTATTATAATTTATCATATATGCTAGAGTTCTCATTAATTTACCTACTCAGATAACTTATAATAGCTATTTTATTATAGTCTCTCTTAGATTTTATTCTTATTAATTTATTACATCTTTACTTATATTTACTCTTTTTATACTCTGATTCATTATTATCATTTTATTCAATTTTGTGATTTCAATATATTCTTTTTCCTTTTTATTAGCATGTGATTTTAGTTAGAATTAATATATGTAGTTTATTAATGATCTAATCTGGTATTGTACTCATGAAATTGATATTTTGAGTGAGTCTTATGAATTGTATTTATTTTTGTGATCATATTCCCTCTTATATCTCATATTGTATGAATTCTAATTTTGATCTAATTATTATTCATAATTTTAATTGAATTGTAATCTTATTCTATTGTAATGTGTGATAGATCTCAATTGTGAATTAGTTATACTTTCTTGGTTTGCATTTGTCATACTCTCGCTAGTATTTTCGAGTCTTGAAATCTCCATCCTCAATTTAAATAATATGTAGTAATAGAGACTAATCACATCAGAGAGAGAGGTAATTATACCTTAAAGTCCTTAATATAAACTTCTCTGATCTGCAAAATTTCCTTTCAACAAGTTTAAATATTTTTAGGCGCCAGAGTATCACCTTTCAAAACCAGAATATTCGCTCTCTAAACGCTGACAGAGATAGCGGATACAATGTGGTGTCTTCGTTGAGTATTCTTCCTTATGATAAATGCTCGCGGAGATTCGCTCTGCAGTTTAAATGGGATAGAAAGAGCCAGTGATAAGTTCACAACGGTAGAGTCAATTGCACTAAGAGAGTGCGTGATAATAAATAAAAACACCAATATTAAGAATAATAAATGGTGGCAATTTACATGTATTTAGTTAATGCTTTATTAATAACGCTCTTTCGTTTATTTCTTTATTTATAATATTGGATGTGTAATTGTTTTTTCCTGACATTTTGGATATCTGGTGAGAATAATAAAAAAACAAATATTGAAACTATACAAAGTAATAATATTAAGAATAAAGAAAATTATTTTAGATTTATTTAAGAGAAAGGCTGTAAAAATTTTTAATAAATAAAAAAAACTATATATATATAATTATATATCATTATATAGTAATATTAGTTATATAATATATATATTATATATATCATATATATATATATATTATATATTATATATATATATATTATATATATATATATAACATATTAATATATATATATTATATATATATATATATATTATATATATATAAATATATATATTATATATATAATATATTATTAATATATATATAATATATATTATATTAATATATATATATATTATTATATTATAATAATATATAATAATATATATATTATTAATATAATATATATTTATATATATATATTATATTATATATATATTCTACTATATATATATATATAATATATAAATATTATATAAATATATTATATTATATATATATATATATAAATATATACTGAATTTTCAACTAAATATAGTTCGGAACAGTTTTTTAACTCTCTATTTATATGCTAATACAATTACTATAAAAATAATGTATCATGTTATTCTTTATGATAATTTCAGTAAGCCTGGTAAAGTAAATAGATAATGAAACGAGTACACCAAAATGGGTGATGATCAGAGACCAGAAGGAAAAAGACCTGCTAAAACATCGAGGAATATTTGAAATTACAAGGATTGCAGTAATGAAAAGAGGAAGAAACTAGAGTTGATTGTTGTACACAAATCATCATTTGCCGTTCAATTTCTCCACTTGTGGTGGCGTACAAGGGACGTTATAGATATCATGATATAATAGTGTATTTCTCTATGATATTATAGGAATAACTAACTGGTGATTATTTAATTGAATATATAGTGTAATATATAAAGTAAGGTGACTTTATATATCTACATATAACCCTTTTTTTATATTTATGTTGTTAGGATACACCGATCTTGCTTTCACTGATTCCATTCCTAATTATAAGTTCATTCCATTTATGTTTACTCATGATCGTAATATTAATTATTATTTATGTCTGGTATCTTATACTCTCTGGTAAGTACTTGCCGTTTGCTACCAGAGCTACCTTGAAAAATATATAAGCCTTTTCAAAAGAAAAACTCGAACGCATAGCTTAGGATTAAGGAAATTTGAGGAGCTCCATGGGACTTTCTATCACAAGTGTCAGTTTGCTACAAATTTGTAACACCCTTTCCCACAAGTATTCCCTCAAGCGGCAATTAATCTCGTTACACTTGCAGAAACCAACCAGTCTCACACTCCTCAACCCATAGATCGATATCATTTGTCTTAACCTTACTTCAAAAAATTCATTTTTACTCCTAATTGTCAGTGCGCGAGAGCGCACACACATACACACGCAATATATCTATAAATAATATTATATAAATATATATATAAATATATATAATTATAATATATATATATATATAATATTATATATATATATATATATAATCATAATCGCATTTGCGCTATGGAAGATCATCACCTCCAAGTATTGGGATATAGAATGTTTAGTGGGCTAGAACAATAATTTCCACTCCTGTACTCAATGATTCGTCCTTTGCAAGTCCCACTGAAACAGAGATTGTCTCCGACACACAAGAGTGCTTAGTCATGTCGAATGAAGATTCCTATTTACTTTTCTTCCTTCACATATTACATGTACTTCACCATCCATACACGCTTACAAAGTTTAATATTGTAAATCAACATGTAGCTTAAGAAATATCCGACAGAAGAAGGGCGAACATTCATACATTGCTAATCATTCATTTCTTCCTTCATCACCGTTTCAAAGTGTTCGACTCCTGCAATGTAGTTACCGAAGTTAAAAATCTTCCTACTTGCTCTGATGCATAACTGACCCTATCCTCATTAATTTCTTCATTTCAACCTCTACTTCATTTAATACAACATCTAATCCTTGGGATCTTATTTCCAATTCTTAACCGAAGCACAAGTTTTCGAGCAATCCAACTCTGACCTCCTATTGCTCGAATTTTCTTCTGAAGATTCGTATTTCGTGTATGTGCGCAACGATATTTCCTCTTCTCTTGTTATTAATTGATGTTCGCTTGCTTTACCTTATGGATGAGACTCTTTTGCTAATTTACAAATAAAGTCAGCTTTGCTGTTTACTTATCGCCTTTATTTACAGACTATCCTAGATTCTGTGAATATCTATACGAGTACAACTAAATGGAACATAGTATCCCTTCTTATCCTTTCAATGAATTCATTTTACTGGTAATTTCATTGTTCATTGGTTTTCTATAGTTCACAAAACATGAATTCATTTAACTGGTAATTTCACGGTTCATCATCCTCAGCGGTTTTCCTCTAGTTCTCAAGACAGCTTGTGAGCCCTCCTCTCAAATTTTAACGATAACAACCTTGGGCAGTTATTGAAACTCCCTACTCATACCTCTGATCGTCTCGGAAATGAATCAATCATACCAGATTTTCTCGAAACTTTCAATTCTGTTGCCCTTCTTTGACACTCTGAGTTCCTCTGATCACCTTTCATCTCTCTATATTTCATCATGTGCTCACCAAGAACGATTCCAGCTTTCAGCAGGGAGATAATTTTAGAGTTTTGAACCACAAGATGGTCGAACATGTAGTCGTACTTCGTCTTCTTCCGATGTAATGATTAATACCCAGGCGGTAGGTGACTCCGGAAATGTTCAGAGCGCATAAAGAGGGCAATTCCCTTAGCCTATATAGAGGTGTTCACATTTCGTTTTCATCCTTTTAAATTAAACTTATAAACTCTGTTAACTTAGATTATTCTAGTTCCATCCGGTAGATTGATTCACCGTTGTCTTCAAACTGCAGCCACCCATGCTACTTATATTTCATCCCGAAATCGTGCAAAATTTATTACTAATCACACTAATAATTACTTTCTTGGTAGAAAACACAATATTTAGAAATTTGGAAAAGCAGTTTGGAAATTTAATCTTGAAGAACTATTTGATATCGCTCATCAAGATGAAATGACATCGAAGATGGTATTACAAAAAGATAAGACATTGGTTTCTTCACAACGAGATGACAATGAGTTCGTCAAAGCGAGGTGTTGACCAGGTTCAAACTCAAACACTGAATCGAAGAAATGTAAATAAAGCAAAGTTTGAATCTCAGAAGAGTACATCGAAATGACAGAAAGTGGTACTGGAATTCTCATCCGCAAACTCTTCTGCAAGTGAAGAAAAAGAAGAAAATGCTGCTCCGCTTCCTGGTAAGAAAGTGCCGCTTCGTCTTTTAAACCTCTATTCGACATGCAAGCATTTCGTTCACTACAACCGGCAAAAGCCTGGATCATGATATTTCGTAAATATCAAATATCAAATGGCAAAGGTGACCGAAAAGTCGATATTCAAAGAACATCCTCCTCAGTTGGTCTTACAGTGGGACAGCAAACTGTTGCCGACAGCTTCCCCTGAGGTATTCAGAACTTTGGAAAAGCGAATTGCAGTTTTCGTAACTGGAAAAGATTTTGAGCATCTACTAGGTGTGACTGTTCCAAAGGAAAGAACTGGCGAGCAAATTGTTCGAGTTCTCATTCAGGAGCTGAACAGATTCGGTATACATGACCACATCATTGTTCTCTCGTTTGATACAACGGGGTCAAATGCAGGAAGGACTAATTTAAGGAGCGTGCATGAGGATCGAGAAACGAAATTGATAGAAAATTTTTGTGGTTGACTTGCCACATCACACTCACGAACTAACCTTGAAGAGATACTTCGAAGAATGCTCCTGTGCGCAATCAAATTGTCTTGAGAAACAGATCTTTTGAAAATTCCCAAATCTTTAGAATACTGTTGATTCAAAAAAAAGCAAACGACCATGTTGGACCAAGAAAAGCAGGTCCAATTGTTTCTAGAAGATCAACAAGTAAAAATGGTTGACTACCTTTTAAATGCAAGCCATTTACTAGAAGATACAAAGAGGTTTTATAACTATGCTTCCTCTTTCATAGGGTTGGTCTAAATGTGAATGTAGATAGCAATGAAATATATGCGCTTACGATTATCCTATTTCATGAAAAACCTTTAGATAACTGATCGATAGGAAGGGATATTTAAGAGTTTGGAGAAGCCGGAATGTTAGAAAAATATTAAGCAAGTAGAGGAAAAAAAAGTAGATTTCTGCACCTGCCGCGCAAAGACTTTCTTTATATTTTTCGAGGTCGTCGGGGTGAAGAATTACTATAGCGATGAGCTATGAAGCTTCATCAATGATCTTAAAGTGGTGAAGGGAGTGATAGAAAGAGTCATTGCCCAGATTAAAAAAATCAACGAAATGGTCAGGGATAAAGAGCATAAACGTACTTTGTTGAGGATTGTCTGCCACCACAGAAAGGTCGTAACCAAGCGATCGAAAGAAGGAATTACATCTTTCAAATTTAAGTAATGTATTCGCTAACGTGAATGTTATAAGCATGAATGTTCTATTTCACCTAAATTTTGATTGATATAATATTGAATAAAAGAACCATTGGATATTTTGTTTCCATAGCCTATAAGACCCCAATATAATTGGAGTAAAATTTCAAAAGTATTAATCAAAATGTGCAAACTGTCCGTCTAAGTCTTAATCGATATAGCGAATCATACTTTATAATAATCAATAAGGAAAAAAGGGCCCATGAGCAAGTCATCAAAAACTTTAATCGGCTTTATTTCTTAAACCTTATAAAAAAGAAACACACCTAATATATATATATATATATATATATATATATATATATATATATATATATATAGGGACCGACCGGGGCGGGCATTTTGCCGGGGCCGGGGCCGGGGCCGGGGGTGCTCTAATTTAGCCGGGGCCGCGAGGCCGGCGCGGCGAGGCCGGGGTTACAGCCTTAAAACTTCAGCAGCAATGGAGTCTCAATAACACTGAAAGCTGCAAACATTAGGATGAAAATTAAATATAATTTCAATTTAAAATTAAAATACACAATAATTATACAAAAAGGATGAATGATATATTAATTCAATTCAATAAATAAATATTTCCGGAAAGAAATTTTTTGAGAAGAATAATGATTTTCTCAGACAATGAAGAATAACGTGTATAAACTATATATATATATACTATATATTAATATAATATATATAATATATTATATATAATATAATAATATACCTATATATAGTATATATATATATAGATGAATATATATAAATATAGACTATTATACCTATTTATATATATATAATACTATAAAATTATAATATATATAGTAAGAACTACTTTGTCGTAGGGATATATTTACGTTTAGAGAGGAAGCCCCTTGGATTCATTATTAGTATTATGCTTCTACTGTCACTTACAAATTGTTATGTACTAAATGTACACAAAAAATTAAAAAACTAGTTTTGTGAAGAACCACTTTGTTTTTTAAGGAAATAAATTTTATAAAAAGGAAACCTAAATTCGTCCCGACACGCCGAGCCTCTTCAGGCTAAGAGGACTGGGATTCCTTTCTTTGAATCATTACAGTTCAAGTGTGATCAGTCCTTTGGACTGCATTTTCTTCATGGTGTTGTTGAAATATTTTTGATGTTTTCAGAATTCATTTTGTATTAAAATCTATCTTAACTTCACTCGGGGATGCTTATTGTAGTTTGTTTAACTATGTAATAAATGCAAAAAAGAATTCCATGCATTTTGCGATAGGTTCGTGTGATTGAGTATTCTGAGCATCTTTTATATTTGATTGATATTAAGAGAGTGGCACTATGTGTACCGCCTATGTACTTGTTAAAGCTGAATTTATTTTAAGATTAATGAGCTGCTTTAATATATTTACTATATATGATTTTATTCTCGTTATCTTTGCAAATACTATCGGTCAATCACCTATATATGTTTTATTGACAAGTATATATGCAAGAATGTGATATATATTACAGTCTTTAGTTTATGGGGGAGATTTCATTTTATCGTTTTATGGGGCGATTGCAGAAATATGTTTTAATAGGGTGATGTTAAATATTAATGGATGAATGAAGGTGTAATTAGTTGTTGAGTAAGATTTGTTTTAACGAAATATTAAGGTAAGGAGAATTCGATAAATAAGGATATTGGGTGTTGCTCTAATTTTCTGAGGAAAGTGCTGATAGTACCTCAATATTCGACGTTTTTCTGCTCATTTGGCACAATATTTGCTCAATTTGACGTCTATAATTTTTTGTGGGGAATTTGTTTGTAATATTTGCCATAAAATGAAAAGAAGTTAATGTTTGTAATGTAGAGATTGGCCTTCTCGTGTCATATTATAAAAACAATCTCATTAATCTCTCATATACAACATAGACTTCTTTCAATTTTAATAGGCTAACAATATTACAATAACAAAACTTTTCGGTCTAGACTGAGTATGGGATTCCCCACTTTCTCCCGTAATTCTCAGTATAACGATAGTATATTATAATATGGGAATACAAAAAATACAGAATATTATCATATTTACCCCACCCTTTATTAAACAATAGTTTATGGATTGTAGATATGTAGATGACATTTTGTCTTCCCTCTCTCTTACAAACACCAACACTAAGATGTCCTTAAACTATAATTAACTCTATTCACCTTCAGTTCAGTATGACGATAGAAATGGCCTTCCAAAACTCTATCCCCTTCCTCGGATTACCTTGAATCACATGTAATAACAAGTCACTTGCAATTTAACTATAATATAGAAAACCAACATTCGCACCAAACTATATACATTGGCCTATCTAATCATTCCCCAAAGACCACAAAATAGCTGTTCTGTCACTCTATTTCTCGCGATGCCTTCGTATATCATCTCCCCCTCTTCTAACAAAGAAACTAAATACATCCACAAATACTTTCAAATCACTTTTACTATCCTGAGTTTTTTCATCACAAAAAAGCCCAAATTTTTAACAAAGCAAAAAAGAGGTACCATTAAAGCACCTTTTCCCCGAAAAAATAGCAACACCTCCTTTTACCAATTCCTCAACTTACCATTATATTCGTTAAACAAATATTACCAAAAGAATTACCCCTGATTTCCATCAAATACAATCACCTTAAAAAAACATTCTCAAACGCCCCAAAACGAAAAGAAAACTTCATCCCCCAAAGCAATGTATACTATTCACATCCCCTGCAAAATACGTGCATAAAACAATATATAGGTGGAACCTAGATTTGAAGAGAAGAAAAAAATCAACATATAGATGACAAACAAAGGACAGCATAAATTCAGCTTGAACAAGTCATAGGCGTAACACAGGCCCACTCTTAATCAATATCAACAATATAAAGATGGTCAAAAATATAAATCACACGAACCATCGCAAAATCATGAATCCTTTTGCATTTATAATAGTAACAACTACAATAAAGCATCCCGGTGAAGTTAAATTAATTTTATACAACATGAATATCTGAAAACACAAAATATTTCAACAAACACCAGTGGAAAAAAATAGCAGAACCAAACTGAAAACACACTTGAACCTGAATTGAAGATCGAAGAAGAAATCCAGTCCTGTTAGCGCTGAAGAGATTCTAGCGTGTCGGGAGACGCAAAATTACTTTCCTTTTAAGAATGTTATTTCATTTTCAAAATTTTCCTGTTATTTTCCCAATTTGTGTACATTTAGTAATAAAATGACAGTAAAGCATAATACTAAACTAAAAAAGAATCCAGGGGCTTCCTCTCTAAAGTATATATATATATATATATATATATATATGTGTTATATATATATATGTGTTATATTATAGTAGTAGTATTTATATGTATTAACTATATATGATATATGTCGATATTATTATAGTATCATAATTATATAAATAATTCACTTAAAATAAATGAATTGAAAAAGATATTTCGGAAAATATATAATTTTCTGGACGGTACGAACTTTACAAATCCAAAATTTTGCATTTCAAATTTTAAACAATGTATATTTATTTCCTTTCCGAATTCGTTGATATATCAAATTTCGAATATTTGTACTTAAAAACTCGGAAAAATTATAATTTGGCCCCAATTGTCATTGAATCATAGTAAGATACCAAAAAAAAAATTGATTATATCTTTCGAACTTTTGAAAATATATTTTGCATCAATTTATAAGAAAGGAGTAATGGAATTAAAATATATTTTTTTATTTTGTTGATTTTAAACCCTTTATTATTTAGTGTAAATTTACAGTTACCCCGGTAGAAAACCCCGGGTTTTTCCTGATTTTTTGCCTGGGCCGGGCGGGCCGGGGCCGGAGTCGCTAAAAATGGCCGATTTTTGGCCGCGGCCGGGGCCGGGGCCGGGGCCCGGTCGGTTTTAATAATATTTATATTAATATAATATATATATATATATAAATATATTATATATAATATATATATATATATATAGTTTATATATACATATATATATAATATACCCTATATATAAATAGTATATATATATAATATTACTATACTATAATAAAATATATATTATATATATATATAATGTATATAATATATATATTATATATATATATTTAAATATATATATATAATATATATATATATATATTATTATATAATATACTATATATATAATAATATATTGATATAGATATATATATATACCTATATATTATGTATAATATATATATTATATTAATATACTATATAACTATATATATTTATAATAATATATAATTATATTATATACTATATATCATATATATATGGTATAAATATATATATATATAAATATATAATATATATAGTATATATATGTGAATATATATATTATCATGAATGTTTGTGTCCACGTAAATCAATGTTGAAACATCTGTTGTTTGTTTGTTAGAAATGAGTTCAACATTTACGCTGAAATAATAAAGCAGTGAAACAATGAAATTAATGTAAGTGAGAATGTCTTAAAAAGCAACGACTGAAGCACACACACAAAAACACAACTACCAACAACACAAGCATTACCGCATTTATCGATACTCCATTTTCATAATGCCAAACCTTTTGCCATTTTCTTCCTGAAAACTCACCAAGAAACAATTAACATAACAAATAAAATATATACATTATGGTTTAAAAAATTATTAAATTCTGTAAATACTACTACTACTACGTACTAACTACTACTACTATACTTACTACTACTACTCACTACTACTACTACTACACTACCTGTAAAAATATTAAAAAATATAATTAAAATAATTAGATAATAATTATATAATTATAATAATAAAATATAATAATAATAATTATAAAATACCCTAATAATAATAATATAATATATAATTAAATAAATAGAATGAATATAAGATAGAATTAAAATTATATAGTAACATTATTATTACATAATTAAATATATATATATATATCTATAAAAGATTTCAGAAGCAGCCCAATAAATTGTTTAAACCGGGGTATATAATATATTATTTTACCTACTGTAAAAATCATGTGATAATTTCAGTTTAGAACGCTTATTCTCATTAGATTTAATTAAATAAGTCAGTTAATTATTTTAATTCTAGGATCTGAATATCTAGTATTAACCTAAATAGATTGAATCCTTATAAAAAGATAAAAACTTAATATGTTATCAATTACAATTGCGTGTTCATTTAGAATAAGATAGCATTTAAAACTGCCAGAATAATAATGATATATATGTGCAATAAGTGAATTGGAGATTAATACATAATAACTAATAATAATCTATATATAATAATAAAATAATAATTAATATTAAATAATAATAATAATAATAATAAATAATAATAATAATAATAAAATAATAGTAATAAAATATTAATAAGAATAATTAATAATGAATAATAATAATAATAATCATAATAATAAGAATAAGAATATAATAATAATAATAAAAAATAACAATGAATACATAATAATAATAATAATATAATTCAAAATAGTAATAATAGTAATAATATAATAATAATAAAATAATAACTAATAATAATTTAATAATATAATATAATAATAATAATAATAATAATAATAATAATAATAATAATAATAATAATAATAATAATATAATAATAATTAATAATAATAATAATAATAATAATAATAATAATAATAATAATAAATAATAACATAATAAAATAATAATAATAATATTATAATAATGAGAAATAATAAAATAATAATAACCTAATAAATAATTAAATAATAATATAATATAATAATAATTAATATAATCAAATAATGAATAATAAGATAATAAATAATACATAATAATAATTAAATAATAATAATATAAAAAATAATAATGATGATGAGGCAATAATAATAGATTTATATAAACTAATATAATAAATAATATAATAATAATACAAATAATAATAATCAATAATAATAATAATCAAGTTGAATAATAAGTAATACATAATAATAATAATTCCTTACTAATTAAAAAGTGTCTGCGTTAATTGTTAGTTCGTTTGTTAAATAAAAAACCACGTATATTTCAACTCTCATTTTGATGAATCAGTTCTGTTAACACCACTTGCATTTAAATCGTCCCACATTTTGTTCTCACTTCTCTGCTACCGTATATATACTATATATATAATAATACTAATATACTATATATATATATATATATATATCAACTCATATTAGTATATATATATATATATATATATATATAACGGGGGTTTACGAAATAGGGGACAAATTTGGAGATATTAGCTTCTGTACCAATTACAACGGTTTGTCTTAAATAAAAGTTACCTGTTAAAGTTCCTCTAATGATTAGGAAGGTGCAAATAATGATTGTGAAAATTTGGATTGGTTTATCTCTCGTAGATGTTGGTCATATCTATCTATTATTATTATTATTATCATTATTATTTATCTATTATATATTATTATTATATTATTATTATTATTTTATTATTATTATTACGTATGATATTTTATTGATGATTATTGATTAATATTATTATTATTATTATTATTATATTATGATTTATTATTATTATTATTATTATTATTATTATTATTATTATTATTATTATTATTATTATTATTATTATGCTATTACCATTATCTTCATCACATGATAATCGCCAACAACATCACCATATTATATTTATAAATACTTTAAAAGATTCTCTCTAATAAAATAATAATTAATAATTAATAAATAATTTATAAAGCCAAGGTATGTATTGAAGGGCAGATTTAATATTGGTAATAGTAATATTAGGAGTATTATTGATTCGCATTATTATTTGTATATTATTATTGTTATTGCTTGTGTCCGTTTCCCGAGTAAATATGCTCGAATACTATCAACAATATAATTCCTAGTAATATTCATCCTATCTCTATAATAAGTTGGTACCTATCAAGCAACCTATAGCAGTGTCGAATATTAGAGACAGCAATACCCTGTTCTATAGGGTTACTACTTTACGTTGCAGAGTCTCCGTAACCAACTCGTCACACTACGAACAAAACACAAATAAAAAAAAAGCACAATATTTACTCCATACCCCTTGGCACCACCTAACTCATTAACCTACCTAAAGAAGAAAGCTTTACAGTAACTTTATTTAGACAAAACGCTTGTAATGGTACAACCGATAATATCCTCCAAATTTGTCCTCCCTATTTCGTAAACACCCTTATATATATATATATCTCCTAAAGTATAAATATATATATATATAGTATATATATATATACTACTAGTATAAATATATATATCTATATATAGCTATATATATATAGTATAATATATATATACATATAAAGATATATATATATATATAATATATAATATATTACTATATATATTATATATATATAATATATTATATATTATATATATATACTATATATATATAATAACTATATAATAATAGTATTAGTTATAGTATATATATATGATATATAATATGAGTGTGTTCGGAATGTAAATATCCTAATAGTGAAAAATCGAGTAATGAAGTGGGTACTATAGTTCTTCGAAAATCTACAGCCATTATCTTCGGCTCTATGTAGTGTGAAGTGCCACATGTTTTTATCTTCGATGAATTCTCGTTTCAAAAAGGGGAAAAAATAGTGGATTTCGATTAATTTATATTAGGAGGCTATTTACAAAGTTCAAAAATATCATTTTTTTAAAACTAAGAAAAATTTATATGAATTTAGGAGAATTATTTATCGTTTCTTAATTAAAATATTATTATTTTATTTATATTTTTTATTATCCATTATTATTATCTGAATTATTATTATTTATATATTTATATTATATTTATATTAATTATGTTATATTATTATTCATTATTTATTATTGATTATTTATTATTATTATTATTATTATTTACTATTATTATTTATAATATTATTATATGATTATAATTATTTTTAAGTTATCATTATTAAAGCATTATTATTATTATTATTATTGAGGAGTTATTATATCATATTATTATTATATTATTATTATTTTAATATTAAAACTTTATATTATAAAGCAAACTCTACAACTTTTATTTATATATACTGCACAAGAATTCGTCATAAAATTTATATTTGGCAGTGAAGTTTACGCCAATTAGTGATAGCCTGCGCTCCCCATGTCGTGTGGTTAAGAATTATTATAATCATAAATGATAAGTAAATTTTTTGATCGCGTCAGTATTGGAAAAGCATGCCTGCAATAAAATATATACATATAAACTGAAGTCACATATATATATATATGTTTACTTTATATATATAATATATATTATATTACTTTATATTATATATAGTACTATATTATGAGGTATATATATATGATATATATATTATATAATACTACTATACTATAGTATAGTAATATACTGCACAGCACATACTCAGCCAAATACTTATAATTAAGCGTACCGTTATATAATATCCTATATAAGGAGAATAATCACGGTATATATATACCTATATATATATAGTATAATATATATAGGAGTAGATAATAATAATAAGAAGGTATGAGTAGAATATAGAGTCATAAGACCTCAAGTATAGCCGGGCAAGTGTATTCATTATATAAGTAAGAAGTGGTGGCAAGATAACAAAAGGCATTAACATAGAAAACCTGAACAAAATGCGTGAGAAGTCAAAGAGTGGAACGAGAGTATATGCTTGTTAAGATAATTATGCAAGTGCAAAACAATCCCGTAATTGTGAGCTAACAGAGAGAGAGGCGAGAATATGTAAAACACCCGATGATACTGGACCACGATGCATCATCCGAGCGAGAGAGCGTCGCCAAGCGGACCTATATAACAGCAATCTGAACAGTATATGCGTGAGTCACATCGAGTGATTCGACCTACACTCATCTCATATCAACGCATACAACAGCTGTACAGAGAGACACAGCGCCGTGAAAAATGTGACACAAGAGAGATCTGCACTCATAGCGACGAGCACCACAGTCAAACATACGCAGTCCGTGCCGCACACACTGATATAAATGGGGAAACATTACAAGGAAAATAGGAGCACCGGAAGGGAAGTCTTGTAAAGGTAAAGAGGAATAGAGAAATGTAAGATATCAGCATTAATAGTAGGCTGGTGAGCTTTCGGATAGACTGATTACAAAATGGAGAGGTGAGACGCAAAGAGCTTGTTGAGACTGTAAGAGGACATCACTTCGAAAATCTGCAAAGGGGCCATGCCAGAAATGTAGACGTTCGTATAGGGAATGTTCGTCGGGTTGATAGTGCAGAGAAGGACAAAGGGTATTTTGGGATCAAGTCGGTTA
This sequence comes from Trachelipus rathkii, assembly GCA_015478945.1. Taxonomy (NCBI): domain Eukaryota; kingdom Metazoa; phylum Arthropoda; class Malacostraca; order Isopoda; family Trachelipodidae; genus Trachelipus; species Trachelipus rathkii. The sequence goes on along the minus strand of JABUQX010124185.1, from coordinate 7,192 downwards.
GTAAGCGAGAGTAAGGCGCGGCTCGAGAGAATTGTGTTATATCGTAAATAGAGTAAAACCGAATCGAGCGGACTATAGGAATGAAAATTATCAGAGGGAAAATGTATCAATAACGGAGCGACAGATGGCGGATTGGGGTGATTTGAAGAGTGATGGTGAACAAGAGAGCGTGAGGGAGCGTATAGTGTCCAAGAGATTGGAGCCAAGATACCCTTATATAAAGATCAAACGCGAGAGTAGTATATGTAACTGTAGGAATTTATAGGGGAATTAGTATGAGTGTCTCGTGAGGGAGATAATAACTAATGACATGGATTTTTGTGATACTAAGAAGTGAGAGCAGTCCCATAGTTAATGGAAAAACTGATATAGAACCTGAAATTAAGAGAGATACAAAGTGCGAACTCAGACGTGCGAGCCTGGGAGAAGGAATGTGTGGATCAATCTTTAACAGTGAATCTCTAAACGAGAATATGAGAACGAGCAGAGAAGGAGAAACAACAGAGAGATAGAAGAATAAATTGTATGTTAGGTTTATGGGGTTTGCAACAGGCATTGCTACGTCCAAATGAGTGAGAGTGAGAAGAGCTTGATGGCCAGCATTTTAAGCTATGAATGGTATCAAATATGTGGTTCAGTAGGTAGGCTTACAGTGAATGGGAATCAAAGGAGTATAATGATTGATAGTGAGACTATGTGTAACAAAAATGGAGTGAAATTGTAGGGTTTATAATTTAATAGGAGAGCGAAGAGTGGAAGCGGAGGGAATGATGTTTTTGCTCCATAAGAGCCTGATTCAAATTATATAGGATGGGGTTAGATGAAAGAAGTAGAAGCCAAAAAAGTGGCAGTGAGAAAGAATGAACGATATAGAGACAAGAGAGAGCTTAGGATAGCCCTACCTATATGTGAGATTTTGTTTTGTGTTGTGAATCTGTAAAGAGGGTCCTTTTGATAGGATGGGCTAGAGAGGATGAATTTGCAGATGTGAGAAAAGGTAACGATTTGAAAAGGAGACAGAATCGATAATATTAGTAAGGTTCTGACTCGTGGTAGGCTAGAAGTGATGAGTCATAGTGCGCTACAGACCTCAAATGAAGTCTATGTTGAGGTGAGCAACATGGAACAAGTGTCTGAGATTATAAATATTCCATTAAATATATCTGGTTGAATGAAAAGGGAAGACGATATGATCAGAGACTAAAGTAAACTAGGAAAGTTTTAAGGAATGGTAGGATATGAGTGCTGGATGCAAAATCACTTGGTGAAGTAAAGGACTTAAGTCTTGAGTGCTCTAGTGTCTCACATGAGGTAATGTTGTATATCTGCGTTAAGGAGTATAGTGAGAAGTAACCTACTGGTATGAATGAGAAAGAATTCATAGCTTAGTGAGAGTACATCTAGAGGATGAGAACAATTTTATAAGAAGCATTAATGGACCGAGATTAGCTCGTGAGTGAGAAGAAAATTGGACCAAAATGGAAGAATAAGAAGTCATTAAGGAAGTTGTGAATGTAAGAAAGGGGGTTTAAATGAAGGATATAAATGAAAGTACATGAATGGTTTAGACATGTGGAAAGGATCGGAGCGATAGTCGCCTGGTCTGCGTAACGGACTATGATATGGGCAGAGTGTTATCTGGAGGGTAATTGACCGATTGGAGGAACCGAGCGAAAGAGAGTGAGTGAAAAGTCAGAAACGAAAGATGACTGAGGACAAGAATGTGCCACCTAGTTCAGGACAGTTTCAGGACGATAAGCAAGAGCCACAGTAATAGAGGAGGACAAGATGGCGGAGGTGTGGTAGACGGTAGTAATGATAACGGTGGAGAATGAGGCGTCAGAGAGGATGGAGTGTGCGGGTGGAGGGAGAGAGGAGCCGTGAAAAACGGACAGAGGTGAGAAGGTGTGCGGAGGAAAGTAGAAAGGGGTAACAAGAATTAAGAACAATAGAAAGGGTAAGGAAGATGAACAAAGTAGAGAGAGCACGATGAAGCGACAAAAAGAAAGAGAAGGGGAGAGAAGAGAAGAGAAAGAAAAGAATAGTGGTGGGCGCAAAAACAATTGGCCCGACAAAGAGAATGAAGACATCTACCTTGGTACTAGATCCACATGACAGAGAGAGGAATTTCAGGCGCTCCCGATCGCCTAATGAAGCCCTAGAGGTGGAATTATTTCCGTGGACTGACTAGCGCTAGACGAATGTGTTTACCGAAGAGGTAATACAAAAGGAGAGGCGTGAGAAATAAGGACTGATCTTGACTTATTCGACTGTGATCAATATAATCTGAATACTGACACTTCTTAACAATGTTTAACACAGGGTGCGAATGATAATACGAACACACTTACCCCCAGTAAGTGAAAGAAGGTGTGAGCCTAATGGCCCGACGTGATGTATAAGGGTATATAGTATATATATATATATAATATATATATATATATATATAATATATATACAAGGTTATTTGATCTTAAACCAACAGGGTTTTTTGTATAAACCAACTAAAAAACCATTGTTTTTTTTAGGTTTTCTTGTATTTTTGGTTTTCATAGTTTTTGTTTTTTTGTTTATCTATTTAGATAGTTAAAAAAAAGTATTTAAAAAGTGCTCTAAATAAAAGCATATAGCTAATACATCCCAATAATATATTTAAATAGTAAATAAATGGGAGGAAAACATGTTCCAGACTTTACCAGTAGCGTATATGTAAGACTGAGAATAGCAGTTAACGTCTGGGCGTGCATAGAAGGTGAAGCGAGTGATAATGAGGGACTTAGATCTGGAAATACGAGTCGTAGTAACTCTCCTCAAAAAAGGAGGTACATGACTGGAATATTTAAAAAAATATATATCAGTTGTAATAACAATAGAATAAGGAGAGTGATGGAACAGTTCGACGGCTTTAGATTTTAGAGTTCGTTAGAGTAGGAGAGTTAAGGAGTTGACAAGTTCTAGACTACACGTTTATCAATAGGAGAGACGGAATGATGTATGGAAACAACAACGCGCAAATAGGTGATGATTCATCCTACGAAGAGATCGCCACCATTTCGCTCCGTATTTGTGAGAGACTAAGGCGAATTCTGATGAGGTGAGACGGAACCCGAGATTAAACTGAAAGCGCCTCAGCGACACCACAATTTTCTAGAAACTTGATTAGAAAGAACATAATCTGATCCTTCTAATAAAGATCACGATAAAAGAAAATATCAAGAATATTAAGAACAGGAGAAGGATATGGTTGTGTTTTGAAAGAAGATATAGTAGATAGATGAAGAATCTGAGTTATTGAAGCCTTGAAAACAGCCAAGTTTTCTTTAACCCACAAACCATAGGAATCAGAAAAGAAGAGCAAAGGAAGTTCGTTGCTTCAAAAACTAATCTCCTAGCATTCATTTATTTGCGATAAAATTGAAATCCGAGTCATTTTTCAAATTTTAAGTAGTAGTATGAGTGGAGGAGTTATCAGCCTAAGAGTGGACAGGAGACACAGAAGAGTAGCAGATAGATGCATTGACAAATATAATAAAAATAAAAGAGTTGGGGGATAGAACAGAATTGCTGGAGGAAACCCCGTATGGATAAATTTAAAGGATAAATGGTGGCTCTCTACAATATCAGCCATATAACCACTAGAACGAAAGTCTAGAGGTTACCGAAATTGAGAGTTTAGATATTAAAGCTTTGTGCCAGAGTTTATCGAAAGCCTTCATAATGTCCACGCCATAAATCAGGCGTCACATCTGGCCGCCAGACAAACATCAACGGGATGGAAAGCAAAGAGATCACCAAGCGGATGTTTGCACCGATTTTTACGGCTCGACCTAAAATATGTCCAGTAGTAGCGGATTTAAGGATGTTTCTAAATCTTCTTGTTAAGATTCGAAAACTTTAGGAAGAACAGAGGTTACAGCGATAGAACTATAGTTGGATTGTTGACTGGAGTCTTGCCGCTTCTTCAGCACATGCTAAATGAAATTCATTTTCTATTCAGCGAGGAAAGGTTGTCATAGTTATAATCAGTGATAAGCAGCTTTCCAGGGCAAGGTGCAAGCTCAGAAGCACAAGTTTTTGAGGGACCGTCGCGAAGATAACTATAACAGCACTTTCTCCGCCGTCGGTAGTTTAAGGCACAGAGAGTGCGCAGAATTAACAATTAATGAGTTAAAAGGGATAGAGAGGAGAGAACCGATAAATTAGCCCAAATGAACCGAGTCATAGAAATTAGAATTAGGAAGAAAGCGTGTGAAGCAAAAATCAGATCATCTTTAGCAGAAGTTAAGACAGATAAAGCAGTATTATCTGACAAATTAGATAGCTATAGGAGGAGGGAGAGGAGGAAAAAAAGCCAAAGAATGGAAACCTTGTCACATTTAACAATCAAAATTGTGCAGAAACGAAGATGGTGGGGAGATTGAATGGGGGGAACATGAAGAGAATGGAGCAGATTGAAGAAGTTAGAAGAGACAACGGAAAAAATTTATGTAATTTCTTCGAAGAAAAGTTTTAGAGTCTCGAAGAGATCTGATTTTTTGCCAATCCGGATGATAAGCCATTAAACAAGAGTTTCGTGAATTATGAAAAAAGACAGTGTCAATAAACCAAGATTTTAACCATCGAGTATTAGTTCAAGGAAATAGAGAAATGATAGGCATTACATATTAATAGTATATATTATTATAATAATAGATATATATATATTAATATATCATAGTATATATATAGGAAGGAGGTGAACCTATAAATATAGTATCAAACTAGCCCAAATAGTAAATAAGACAAGGAGTAGAATATGACCGAATGAGAATAAGCAGGATGTACACTATTATAAGCACATATATATACCTATTATTATATATATATATTATAATATAGTGAGTAATATATCATAACTAAATAGTATATATCATATATTAGTAAGTCCATATTTATATACTATATATATAATATATATCTATAATATATATATAAATGGTTTTTATACGATTATTTTTTTCATTCAATCTTAATATTTTTTTTATTTCATTTTCATTTTGTTAATAATTTAATGTTTGCTGTATATAATATATATAGTATTATATATCCACTATATATAACATATATGATATATATATATATAAATATATATTATATAAAGATATATATATATATAATATACACTAGATATATAATATATATTATATATATATAATTAGATATATATATTATATATATAATATATATATATAATAATAAATTTAAAAATAATCCCAAAATATTTTTTTGAGAAAGTGGAAAAATGTTTTTAAAATATAAATTATTGGTTTCAGATTTTGAAAAATTATTTGTAGGTCAATTATATATATATATATATAATATATTAAATAGTATATATAATTATAATATATATATATTATATATATTATATAATATAATATATATATTATATAATAATATATATATATATATATATATAATTTATATATATATATATATATAATATATATATATATATATATATAATATATATATATATATTATTATAATATATAATATAATATAATATATATATTATATAAATATATATATATATAAGTATGATATATATATTATATTATATTAACCTATTTATTATGTATAATATATAATATAATATATAAAGATTTGAGCTGATACAGGACTATCAATATATTGAGTGTATATAATAAATAATATAATAGATAAATATATATAGTACTGACCTAAATATATATATAATGAGTATATAAGCTAATAAATATATATAATATAAAGATATAAATATAAGTAAATATATAATTAATAGTATTATTATATATATATATATATATATAAATAATACTATATATATATATATAATACCTAATATAGATATATATATATTTATATATATATATATAATAACTAATAATATATATATAAATATAATATAGTATATATATAATAATATATAATAATATTAATGATATAAGTATATATATATATTATATATATAATATATTATATATATATATATATATATATATATAATATATATAATATATATTACTGTATATTTAATATTATTATATATATATATATATATATATATATACTATATATATATAATATTATATATATATATATAATATATATATAATATATAATATATATATAAAATATATATATATTATATATATAATATATATATAAGGTATAAATATATATACTCAACGTTACTTAGGAAGAGTGAGAAAAATAGTAGCTATTGCTATGACGTAGTATATACTAATGATATCAAATAGATGAGTAAATGAATATATATATACATAATATATAATATCCCATATAGCACAGATGTTAGGAAGAAGTAATAAGTATAAATAATAAATAATGTAAATAATAAAATAAAATATTCATAATAGTAAAATATATTTATATATATATTATTTAAATTTGTATGTTGTATTTATTCTTGCAGTAGGAATAGGAAAAGATATAAAGACTTTGGTGGCAATAGGAGCCTAATATCTAAAATAAGATAGCTAGGAATATATTAGTTATACAACAGTATTATATGTATATACTATACTATATATTAAAACCTAGATATCAGCCAGTACAATATAAGGTACTACATAATAGTAACCCTACCATACTATATAGTATATATATATAATGATATATATATATATATTATATGTTAGAGTGACATACGCACCGCATGAACATCCGCAGATTAAATATTGACATAATCGCATCCGCCATCCACAAACGCAAAAGTCGTCTGGAAGAACATCCGTATCCACATCGCGATCACATTCACACACTTCACATCCAAGAACATCCGAACCTGTATTTGTCATGAGAGATGCGGAGTGTAAGAAAGTAATATATATATATAATAGAAATATTTATATAAATCATAAATTATAATATATATAAATATAATAAAGTATAATCAGTAAATATGAGTATATAGTATACTACAGAGTATAATATAGAAAATAGAGGAATATTAGTAATTATTAGTTCAATATATATATCATAAATAAAATATAAGCGTGCTTTGTACTATACAAATATAAATAGATATATCATAATAATAATATAATATAAACTTCATATATATAGCCACCGAATACTAACAAAATAGACCCCCTACAGTATAGGAAACGTATAAGTAGCTATAACGTATATATCAGTAATCCAA
>JABUQX010124184.1:0-32500 GCA_015478945.1 Trachelipus rathkii | reverse complement strand
AGTAAAATGAAAATTTGTTCTAAAATAAAAGTAAAAACAAATAAAGAGAGAGAGAGAGAAGAGAATAAAATAAAAGATATACGTATATATATAGTGAGTATATATATATATATATAGGCACTTCTCCTTTAAAGTAGTTACAAAAAATGTCATAATATCGACGCAATATCGCAGAAATCTGCTAAACAGAGTGCAGCCCGAGACGTGTCACGTGTGCTATAGCTAAGAACCCAATTAGGAAAAGATCCAAAAGTTTCCACAAGCTTGCTTGTTATTTATGCCCTGTTAATGAGACCCGTCACAAATGTGAATTTTTTAATTAATTTATTTTTTTAATTGGTTTGGTAAATTAAAGAGAGATGTGAGAAAAAGCAATAAACGATAGACACGTCGGACGAAGTCCGCCCCCGTCTCCCCCGCTGAGCCGAAGACCCTGACTCTTTCAAATCTTTGCTTTATTTAATCTTGGGGTATTCCTTTAGTAAAAACAAAACAAAAGAGAAAGCGTACTCTGGCGAACCTTGTCGCACTTTTGCTGGAGAAATAGATCGAAAAAAAATCGGAATACATTGTTCGTTTCGATATATACGGTTAACACCTTTGAAGAAGGAGAAGTTCCTATATATATATAATGATAATTATAGACTATATATAATATATAGAATATATATAGAATATATATATATATATGTAAAAATAAGAGTTACAAAGAAAAGGAAAAATACATTATACTGATAGTTAGGTTTATAATAACTATATATATATATATATATATGGGGTATTATATCCTTATTCTGACCTTTCGATATTTAAGTTTTAAAATCGGATTTTCGATAATTGTGGTATCGATTAACCCAAGCACGGAGAATATCTAAAAATTGATTCATTATAACACCCAAACACCACACAGCACAGCAAGCACAATAATAATAATTAATATGTTTCTAAAAAATATTTAAAAGTAAAAACAAATAAAAGATATATATAGATATATATAGTAAAGATATAAAAGTTAGTAATATATAATATTATATAATAAATATCATGAGAGGTAAGTTATAGAGAATAGGAGTGATATAGATATTATAATATAATATAATTAGAGATGATATTATAATATATATATAGATAGATATAGAGATATAGAGAGAGTAAATATATATAAAGATGCTTTATTCATGGAGAGTTAATATTATTGGAACGCTTTCCAAATGAAAATGTTTATATAGAAAACAAGCGCCATTTTTTTTAAATTTGCAAGCGTATGTTGGGTTCTTATTTTTGTGAAAATGAATTTGAATTTGAAGATTTATTCCAAATTGTGAGATGATTGATACTGTTAGCATTTGCTGCAAAATTTTAGGTTTGAGAGAACGATAGAAAAAGTTTGGTAGAAAGTGTCGAGTAAAGAATGTGAAATTACCAAAATAGGAGAGAGAAAAAGTTTGATTTTTAATGTACAGTAGAGACAATGAAGGAGATGTGTATTCGAAGGATATAAACTGTGAATAATTTGCTCCCAAATATTATTTTTTTTTTTCATAATATTAGAATTCCTACACTGATGCCCTTTTAAATTATGTATTTCTTTCGGTACATAACCGAAACAGTTTTCAAGGTAGGATAACCCTATTTAGATATGCCAGTGAACCCAACAGTAAGATTGGTAATTTTTGCAGACACCGTACTATATATACATAGTGAAGGTGCGTAGGAAATTTTGTTAGGAAAATGTAAAAAAAAAAAAAAAAGAGAAAAAAAAAAAAAAAATTAACAAATTGGAAATTTTTTTTGGGAGGAGCCTCTGACTACTCATATTGACATGAAGTATATATATATTATTTTGTAAAAGTGTTGATTCTCCAAGATAGGGGGCTCGAGCCGACGGGGAACCCACAGGGGGGACGTTTTCCATAACCCCGGTAGGGGAGGGGCGGAAAGGAACCCCCGCGACACCCAAAACCAAAGAGCGGGGGGTCCGGAGACCCTCCCCGGAGGGGGGAAATAGTCCACCCGTAGTTCCCCGGAAGCCGAGAGACCCCGACTCCTGCCTCGGTTGCGGTATACCCTTGGCGTATTCTTTAGGTTAAAAAAAAAACAAATTTAGTAGAAAGTCTATTTAATTTTAACGAGTAACGTATAAAAAGTCTCTAAATAGGCTTTCAACTCATATTGAATATAATTATTAACAAATTTTTTTTTTTTTTTTGTTTTTTTTTTTTTTTTTTTTTACATTTTCCGCCATAAAATTGGACCAGCAGTCCAGCAATGTATTCCTTTTCCCTGGTAGCTATTGTAGTGTTTGAGATATGGATTGTGGTCTTCTAGAGGCTAAATATACTATATATATATATATATATATATATATATATATATATATATATATATATATATATAGATATAGAATATAGATGAAATATATATAATATATATATATATATATTATAGAAAAATTATGAAATTAGTTACATAGATATATAGATATATATATATATATATTATATATAATAGATATATATATTAATATCGATAATCGATTAGATATATCGGTATAGATATATATTTCGATATATCGAAGTCGAAGGTCAGAAAGAAATTAAGACATTAAGATATTAAGAATATATATATAGAATATATATATATATGGGATTAAATAGCCGTACTGACCTTCGGGAGTTCGATATATCGATAATATATCAAGAACGACTTTTACATTTATATATAAAATAAAATGTAATAGAAATAAGATAATTTATATATATAGACTATTCATATACGTATTTACTAGGTATATAATAATATATAATTTATAGTATTTAATCTAAAAATTTAAAAAGTAAATAAATCAAATAATATAGATATTAATATATATATATATATAATACCTCTCAATTATCGGGTGACGGTAAAATTGGGAATAAAAATATTATTGGAACGAAGGAAAGAAGATAGAGTAAAATGAGAATAAAACTAGTAATGAGCGTAGGGTAAAGATATAGAGATTATAGAGATATGAGAGATATATATATATATAATATAATAGAAGGCCTTAAATATTGTATATATAGAAGATAGATATATGATATATATATATATATAGATATATATATATATAGTAAATATGAGAATATATATATAAGAATATATATATATAATATATATAATATATATATATATATATATATATATATTATATATATATATATATAATATATACTATATATATATATAGTAATATATATATGAAATATGATTCGTCATACATTTTTATGGTTTGTTCGGATAGGTCGACATAAGTTTTGTTCCGTATTATTCCAAATATGAATTGAAATCTGTCTGGAAAATATTTTACAGTTTTAGCTCTGTATTGCAAAATTTTGCATTAATACTAGATAAAAAGCTTTGTGAAAGGTGACAAACAGTGCGAAATTACTAAAAGAGGAGCAAAGTTTTATTTTATTGTAATAGTAAGAATTGTGGGTTCAAAGTATACAGTTTCTCCAAAATATTATTTTTTTTGCAAATATATATTTAGAATATCATATAGTGATGCTCTATTAATTATGCATTTTTTTTAATTAATTGAAACAGTTTCCATGGTAGTAACTTATTTAAATGTTGAAGTGATGCGGCTTTTATTCCGGAGTAATCAGCTTAGGTCTTACGTTTACGGCAATGAAGAAAACTCCAGATGCTAAGGGTATGAGTACTAATTCTCTTGAACAAGCCCAACGACAAGGAAACACGTACTTTAAGAGGTGTCTACTACATGAGTACCGGCTTTTAAAGTAGTAGGTTATGAAGGTTTGAAGTTAGGTATGAACACAAAGGATTTCCAAAGTTATACGGCAACTAACAAAATCAATAACATAGTTTAGGTCTAGTCCTACTGCAACCGATGATCCCGTTCTAGATAAGGCGACCTGTACGCTTTTAGTCTAGGTTTAGGATAAAGTTTGGTTAGGTACACACAGAGTTCATTTATATATATATAATATATAGAGAGATATAATATATATGATAATATAGAGAAATATATGAATGAGTAATATAATATAAAATACGTAATATATATGGATATATTATAGATATATAATATATATATATATATATAGATATAGAGAATAGAATATATATATAATATATAGTATGATAGATATCGAGGGATTGATGTAATGACGATATATCTTTCTAATTTCTCAGGATCAGATATGAACCATATTATATATATAACGATAGAGATATATATATAGTATATAATATATAATTATAATAGATATATATATAGATTTAATAATTATATATAAATATATATATATATATATATATAAGATATATATAAGTAAATATATATGAGTAAATATATATTGCTGCGGAGACAAGTATCCTGAGCAATCCTTAAAATATAAATGTCATAATTAAATTCTTCACAGCTTTCAACAATAAATAATGTGCTTTACCAATTGATATAAATCGATTTCAAAATATTATTTCTTAAAACCTTATTCAAGATTAACTACTTGCAAAATATAAGGTAGGTTATCAAAATCTTCATTTAATTATTCTAAAATATATAATTATCAATCCAATTTTACTTTTAACATTTAAAATAGTACTTATTTTGATAATTCATGTCATTAATTTACGATTAAAAACAAAACACAACAAAATTTCTAAAAACATCAATAAATTCAAAAAATCTTTAGTGACTTACTTTGCTATACAATGTTACCTACTAATTAACCTTTTCAACCTTTCGATATATACTTCCAAAGTAGTTGCCGAAAATTTCCGATATTAGCACAACAATACAGCAACTTACAACGATTTCGACGAAAATAGTAGTTAAAATCACCATCCAAACTTTGCGCCATGCTTTGCGGTAGACTATTATTCCAAGCTAAATCGTAATTTCTCAGCGATCCGAAAATTGAATGACAGCACCCGACGTTCGGACTCGTGCCGTAACAGGCCAGTATCTGCATCTGTTCTCCGCCGCCCCTCTAACCAATCCTCGACCTTCCTGGATCGAGTGACAGAATTCCTACTGTATGATCCTCGTGAGATTATGACAAAAGACTGCCCGTTAATGTGAGTTGATCCCCGTCACTATCAATCTCACATTAAAGAAAATTGGAAATCATAGAAAACAAAATTTTAAACAATATATTATATAAAAATTCATATAAACTATGTATAAATATTCCCCTGTAATATAACTTGTTTTACTATTATACCTTTTATATCGATATAAATCAATTGTACATTAGCGCATTAACTGTAGATCAACTGTGATTATTATACTTCGCAGTCTTCGTTTCCTATATCTTTAGGCAACTTCTAGAGTATTACATTTACTAATTTCACTATTCCTACTTAATAAGAATTGTCTTTCTTGCAAAGAGTGATTCTAAAACTCAGCAGCATTGTTCGAAAATTTCCTGTTATTAGGAACAAAAACCTTCAACTACATTTGTTATATGACCATAAAGAAATCGGAAATAGAGTTGTGATAAACTAAAATAATATATTTATTAATATATGGCTTAAGCATCCATGAGAAAGCCTACATGCATGTTAAACTAAAAAACTATAAACAGCTACAGGAAAAAATAAATAACATTTTTGATGTCAGCAAGCAATTTCATCGTGATAGAAACGTGTAAAAAAAATTTTAATGTATTCCTATCATATTTATAATAACACCTTAAATATTAGTATCATCTTAGTATCTGTCAGTCTGTTACTAGCTCTCTAAGCAAACCTTCCATTTATTGCAGTAGAACGATATAAAAGCAAGAGTTTTACCCCAAATTGTGTTTTTATAATGCTATGGAAAAAAAAATGTTACTTTTTTTGTAAAAACTCAGTTTAGGGGGTTTTGTTAGTCGACGTATGACAGAGGGGACGAAGCCCCCCCGTGGTCCCAACGGTTATATTATATATATATATATAAGGCCTAGAATAACCCGAATCTCTCCTATCATTTTGCTTTGATTTTACCAACTTGCGGTATCTTTTAGTAAAAAAATACGATCCATTTGAAACTAATATTGACTCCCTACCTCGGAGCGCAGATCCCTTCTCGTCTCAAAACGATCATTATTTAATACACTTTTCCAACATTTTTAACTATATTAAATTAATTTTTCATAAGCGTTATTTTTTTTATAATTATTAATTTTTCATGTTATAAATAATTTCATCCTAACCTGATTAATAAATAATGTTAATTTATTTTATTCTGTGTAGCTGTTATAGTTTTTAGCTACAAGCATTGTCTTTCGGAGGGACTGATACCTATTATAAAGATATATAATTATAATATATATATATAATAAAATATATATATATATATATATATATATATATTAATATATATATTATATATATATATATATTAATATATATATAATATATTATATATATATTATATATATATAATATATTAAGATATATATATCAAGAAGCTGGGCATGCGCCAACTGAGGAGTTGCTATAACGCCTATGCGTCCATATATGGCGCACTATCAATTATTAGGCGCAAAGGCGCTCAATAGCCGCAACAATTTATAAAAATGCGGACTAAGCAAAGGCTCACAGCCATTACTCTTGCGTCCTTAATAGCCGCGCCTTTAATGATACAAGGAACATAAAGTCAATTTTTATTTATCCCTTAACAAAGTTTAGAACTTAGATAGAGCGGTGCAATCTTTGAGTATCATTCTAAAAAACCAGTGTAAATAAAACTTTTATATAATATATATATATATATAATATAATATGATAATTATATAATATATATATAAATATATATATAATAATATATATATATATATTATATATTAAATGAATATATATAATTATATATAAATATATATATATATATATATATATATATATATATATATATAATATTATATATATATTAAAATATAATTATAGATTATATTATATCATAATATCGCAATTATTATTCTCTATAATATATATATAAGTACTTTTTCAGTACATTCTCAATGAACATTTTTTTAGTTGTTCTATAAGAATTCTCAACTAACATCAATATTAATCATGTTTGATGAAAAAGTTATATTAAAAAAATTGTATCATATATTGAATATAAAATAATTCAATTTATATTTTTATTATCCATGTTATTACTTAAACTTTTATACCCTGATTAAATGAGGTATCTTCTTTCATAATTTTGATTTTATATATATATAAATTTATTCATTTATCACTATTAAAGCTATATACTAACTAGCAAACTTTTTAAGTAAGTTCTTTAACTACACATTCAGATAAAATATTGCAAACTTTGCATGATCTTCTAAATGAAAATTCTTTCAAGCATATCATTTCCAAGCGCTCGTGTTTTTATTGTATCAACCTACCTCGAGTAAACGGAAAACAATCGACCGAGCGAAGGTAAACAATATGGTAGGAGGCGGAAGAGGACGTTTTGTATAGTCCTAGATAATGATAGTTTTGCCTGTGTTTCTTATATACACATATAATTTATATAATATATGTGGTTTTCTTCCTTATTAAAACATTGACAAGTGATATAATTAAATAACAGCAACTAATAGTTTAACTTCGGTCAAATATTATTTATGAATTTAAGACAAATCTCAGTCCAACCGGTTCCGGTCGAATTATAGTGATCGCGAGAAGCGCAACGAGTTGCGGAATCTAGAGACTGCTGCTCTTGTGAAGATTCAAAGAAATTATTAGAGCCATGAGTACGCAACATTAACCACGGACATGGCAATACGGTGCTCTATAGGCTGCAGGCGCACTCAAAAAAATTATAGGCCCGCCCAGCTCTCAAACATTATATTCATTATTAATTATTGTTCGTTATACATATAATATTTTAATAGTATAATAATAAATTTATAAATATATTTATTTTTCCACTATCTCAAAATTTTATATAGTGAGAAAGTATTTCTATCGTTATTTTTTATCCTCTGTTTATATTATTGCCTTATTATATGCAATGATATATCTTTTATAATCTAAAATAATGTCTAGAAAAATAGTATCATTATTTATTCGTAATAGTTATATCCATTATACCAATCTAATTTAATTCTATTTCAATTAATAATTTAATTATAATCAATTTATTACACTTTCCAATCTATTGTATGAAATATACATGTTTGATAAATTAAATTAATGATTAAAGAAAACAGGAGACCATACCTAATTTATGGATATAAGATATTTTTCAAAGACTTTTGGTGACACACGGTGATTTAAAGCTCTGAACAACTGAAAATTTGAGAAGCAAATTCGTTTATGCCTTTTTTCCTTTCTTTTTCTTTTTTTCATTAAAGGCTAATTTGTGAGCGTATCAAAACTCGATATAATTATATTGTCAAGTAATGAAATTGTGTACGATATTATATTTTTCGTAGTAAGGTTGACAAAAACATATTTTAAGAGACTAAACCACAGAATTTAGGCTTGTTGTAGGACCTTTGAATTTTCAGTTTAAGTTTTTGTTTTTAGGTTTACGTATCTAAGTATGGGAAGGGCACTCGATAGCTTACTGTACTTTCACCTGACATTGTGATGAGTTTTGAGTGTAATGCTTTATCTCCAATTAAACGCTAGTCCATCACTTTTATAGTCTACTGGTAGTCGACATGACGATCATCTCAGCCCTTATTTTTAATGAATTATTTATTACGCTTATAATAGATTTAAAAACCAAAATTCAAGCCATAATCTAGCAAGCATTTATTCCAGCCATTCAGCCATTCAACCATTCAACCATTCACCAATTCACCCATTCAGACATTCAGAATAGATACATTCAGACATGGAGAGTTCATGAAGCCAAATTTTCAAGAGTTAAATTTCAATCGGTTGATTGTAAAAATTTAAAGATAACAAAATGAAGCTTTCTGGAAACAATGATTATGGAAAGGAAGGAAGTTTGGTTCAGAGGTCAACCAACAATAGAGGAAGTGGTTGTTAGAATTATTGGTATAGATGAATGATAAGTGTGCGATCTAATGTGATATGAAAATCAATACATGAGATTTTTCAGAGAGAATTACTTGAGATCAGTGATGGACTACACCCAGTTGAATGAATACCAAATGCGTAAAATCTAAGCAGGTGAGAAAAAATACTAAAATAAAGCTTCAGTACCTATGACAATTTAATTTGTTTTGGTTTTTGCCTTGCAATAGAGAATTGTAAAGTCATATTTTAATTAAAATTTTCTAAATGTAAACAAAAGCTTCATATTATAAAAAATAAAAAATAGAGTTCAATTAAAACATAAAAAATACTAAATATATAAAATATATACGTAATATAAATACTATCATGAGCTATAAATAAATATAATGACAACAGAGATAAATAATATAAGAACTGTATCACTACGAACAATATTTATATACGTATTAAAAATATAAAAATAAAAAATTATAATTATTTATATTATATAATAATAATATATAATAAAATATATTATTATTTAATAATTTAATATATAATATATTTTAAATAATATATATAAATATATAATAGATATATGTCAGTGTAAATAATAATAGAGCTGCGGAATAATGAGATAATTATATATTGGGAATAATTATAATGGATAGATCATATAGAGCCAAATTGAAAATCTTTTTTTCCCCACACTACTATTGCAATCCTTAGATATTTCTATATTAGAAATCCTTAGATATGTAAATATCAGAACAGTGAGTGGAAGAAAATATTGTAAAAGCATTAAAGCAGAGCTATAAATGGCTCCTGCTTCTTGCTTAAACTGACTCCAATCTTCTTGGCAAACTTTTAGATTATAAATGCGATAAAAATTAACAGAAGGCTCCATCAGATCGGAAAATATGGCCACTGGAAGAGTTGTCGTTAAAGAGAGGATCCAAACAACGAGTATAATAAGTTTTGATTTAAGTCTCGTCATCCGAGGACGCAATGGATATATAATAGCTAAATATCTATCAATGCTTATTGCGACTAAAGTATAGGCTGACACGAAAACTGACACAGCTTGAAAGTAATTTACAATAATACACAGATAAAATCCAAAGGGCCAATATTGTAATATCAGAGTGCTTAAAAATGAAAAGGGAACACAAAAGAAAGCCATGAAGAGATCTCCAATAGCTAGATTTACTATAAAATAATTTGTAACTGTTCGTAATTTGGAGGTACCCCACACCACGTACACCACAAGAAGATTTCCAATAACAGCAACGATCAGTATTGTAATATAGAGAACATATACACATATGTTAAAGATCGTTCTTGATGGCATATCACATACTTTAAGAGCCCATAATTTATCTATGTCTGGTTCCTCACAAAAATTGCAGGAGTAGCTTAAATATTCTAAGATATTTGCCGTTTCGTTGTAAAATAGTGAATAATTTGTGGTGTAATTTTGGCAACTAAGTATTACTTTTTCAACTAAATTTTGATCTTCTTCATCTAAATGGTACAAAATATTTAACCTAAATTCCTCTATGGAAGTCATTTTAATACAAAACACTTAATTTTCATTCGTTATTATAAATATTTATATTAACATCATCATATATATATGTAAAAAATAATTAAAAAAAACTTCAACACATCACTATTACGTTTAAAAACATATATATAATAAATATAAAACACACTATATTATTTTTACAGGATTTAAAACAATTGAAATTAATACATATAAAAAATAGATTTCAAATAAAACCACAAATATCCAGAATAAATTGATAATCACGTGGTAAGCGTGGCTTATTTCAAGTGAAGCATCAAGCGGAGGTTCCAAAATCACAACTTTTCACATAAATGTCCCGCTCAAGACTGATTCTCTCCCACCTCTTTTCAACGTTTATTCTGCCTTTGCCTACTCTCGATAAATGTATTTCTCAATATATATATATATATATATATATATTATAACAGTGTCCTAATATATATATATTAATAATATATTATAGGGTATATATATATATATATATATATATATATGTATTTATTATATATATATATATATAATGATATATATTTAAATACCTATAAAATATTGTCACATAAGTTGCATGCATCACCCAGCCAACCAGGAGCAAAATGGTAATCGTATAGATCAATTCTATACTATATATTATATATATATAGTTATAGTATATAAAAATATGTTATTAGTATATATATAATATACTAGTAGTATATATATGTTATAATGTATTTATATATATATAAAATATATATATATATACTATATATAATAATATATATATTATATATATATATAGTATATATATATATAATATATATAATATATTTATTGATAAATATATATTATATATAATATAATATATATAAGATATATTCAAAGAGCTGGTATCAATATTTACCACATATATAGATTGGAGAGTGAATAATTAATATATATATATATATATATATATATATTTAGAGAGAGAAGAGAGAGAGAGAGAAGGTAGAGAGAGAGATGAGAGAGAGGAGTGAGAGAGAGAGAGCGAGAAGGAGAGAGAGAGAGAGATGAGACGATCGAGATGTGGAGACGAGAGAGAGGAGAGAGGTTGTTGTGATAATAAATCACTTTTATTTGGAAATAAAGTTGGAGGAGATAAGCGACAAAAAAAAAAAAAAAAAGATTATAGCTGAAATCAAATTATGGGCCTCAGAAATTATAGTACAGATTAAAACTTATCCTGAAAGGGATTATATTAAACACTCAAGAATAATATCATATGTTATAATAATATATGCTATATAGGTAATATTATTAATGACTATTATATTAATATATAGGTATATATGAAATATATAAACATAAATATATATTACACCTACCCGCCCTATAATTATATATATATATATATATATATATAATAAATACTATAATATATAATTATAAATAGGATTTGGAACTATAAAATAATATATATAAATATAGCTAACCTGCTTAATTATATTATATATATATATATAATATATATAGTATATAAATATATATAATATATAATATATAATATAATATATAATGTATAATATTAAATATACTATTATAATATATATATTGGAAATATTATAAATATATATTATAGTAGATGATAATATATATATTATATAATATATAATATATATTCACAAATATATATATATATATATATTATATATATATATATATTATATAGATATTTATATATATATATATAGTATAATTAATATATATATATTATTATATAATATATATAAATATATATTATATATATATATATATATATATAATATTTCGAGATTTATTCTTTATGAATTTTAATTTCATGCTGAATAAAAGCACCAGAGCTCTGAACATGGTTTATTTCTTTAGGCTGACGTTTCGGAAGACACAATGCATCCCATTTTCAAAGCTATAGAAAATGTAAATGTGTTGAAAATTTTTTAATATAATAAGTAAAATAATAATGTATGAATTTAAACAAAATACCATGTATATAGCTTACCAATTTTAAACACGGAATGGTTCCGGGTGATAATATGACAAAAGTTTTGATGTTACTCGTATCTGTGTTTAGTGATGGGTTATAAGATTTAATTAAAAATGATTCTAAAAAGCGTAGATCGGTTTGTTGGTTGGTTTGTGTTAAAATATTAAACTGCGAACTAAGCAAAGAGTGATGTATTTATTCTCCATGCTCTCTGATATTTGAGTGAGTTGGAATGGTTATTTTATTATTAGTGCTTGGAGAGACTCCCATGTCTTCACAAATACGAACAAAGTTGGAGAGATGTACCTCCAATGTAGACAGCTGAGCGGCCGTTATATTTGTATTTGTAAACAACATTGGAACAAAGGGAATCCTGCAGCTTTGCTTTATGATTTAAGATATTTTTAACTGTGTTATTAGATGTGAGTATAAGGTTTACTTTAATTTGAGGAAAAATACTATTTAAAGTTGAAATGAGTTCATTTTTTAATTTATGGGTCATGTAATCGTAAAAGGAAAACTTAAGATATAAAATCTTTTTCTCAACAGTTGGGGCAGGCTTTTTAGGTTCGTAAAGGGTGAGAAGAAATTTATTAATATAATATTGTATTAAATATTTTCTATAGCTTTGAAAATGGGATGCATTTCTTTCTCCCGAAACGTCAGCCTAAAGAAATAAACCATGTTCAGAGCTCTGGTGTTTTTATTCATCATAATATATATATATATATATATATATATATATATATATATATATAAATATACTATATATAATATATAATATATATACTATATATATAATATATATATATATATAAAATATAATATAATATATAAGTATATAAATATATATATATATAATATATATATATTATATATATATAATAATATCCACTAATGTGCAATTTCATGGTTTTGACTTGCTGTAATTTGAAAATTTTGGATCCTTTTAAAAATATAAATCATGCAATATTCTTTTAACTTCAGATTATTCAATCACTATGTATAATTTTAAACATAATCTTTATACAAAAATTGAGCAAATTGAATATGGAAAAATCTGCATATTATTGGAATTTGGCACAACGGCCAAGTTAGGAGAAATTAAAATGCAAGTCTAAATGTTGCATTTTTATGGACCGAACGTAATACGATTTGGAAACATGTTTTTTTTTTATTTAGATCTCAGATGTCAAAGATATTGGAAATAAAACTGCAACTGACTTCCAAATAAAATCTGAAACATTTTCATTTTTAAAGATATATATATATATATATAATATAATATATATATTATAATATATATATATTATTATAATATAATATATATATTATGGAATAACTTACTATATGCAAATAGTTACATACATATAATTAGCTTAAATATATGTTTCCATAAATAATATAGATATTATACTGAAAAGAGAAGATGGGAGAGAGAGAGAGAGAGAGAGAGAGAGATGAGAGAGAAGAAGAGAGAGAGAGAGAGAGATGAGAGAGAGAGAGAGAGAGAGAGAGAGAGAATGATTTTCAAATACCAGGCTTGTCCTCCAGTTATTATACGAGATCTTCCCTGATATTGCAATGCAAAACATAAACATATTAATAATTTTATTGACTTATATAAATTATATAAGTTTTGTGGAAGAGAATTTTTTACTCAGAGAGTAATTTAGTCATTGAAAAGCTTTGCATTGAATTCTTTCCATACTATTTTTAAACAGAAAACCTATAACCATTCAATGCTTTCTGAAAATAAACTGACAATAACTTTATTTTGTTTCAGACTTGAAATTAAGAAGTTTGACAAAAAAAGTTAAACTATTAATAAATAATCTATCAATCTTTTATTTACTTGACAATCTATAATTTATATAAAAAATATGTGTAATAGATTATCTATATAATAATTTTAAAAAATATTTGCAATTTATTTAATTAATAAATAAAAATTACGTTTTTTATACTAAGAGCAAGCAAAAACGTCTTTACGAATCCAAATATATATACGATATACGAACTGTTCAGAAAGCCGTATAATCTGTGCTGGCTGTCGTGGAAGCTTGAAGCAGAAAGAACAAACCCAGGGGAAAGGGTGCGAAAGCGGTAGTATAATTTAACTCATACTATAATATATATATATATGGGAATACTAGTTAGTATAAAGTATATTAAATAATAATATATATATATATATTATATATATATAACTATATTATATATAATATATATATATATATATATATTATATATATATATTATATAATAAATATATTAATACCTCTAGCTATAGGTAGTATTAGTTATAATATAGTATGATATATACTATGTCTATATATATTTATATGATTATATATATATTATATCAATATATAATATATTATATAATATTATACTCAGTATTAAGTTAAGCGCTTAGTACTTATATATACCTAAGTAGTTTATATATATATCCACGGCGATCATGGAGCTCCCATCTGCCATGATAATGGGCTGGTTACCATTGTAGCGGTTGCTGTGGCTGAATCTGACCGGACTTCGGACATTGTTGCCTGTGGAAGAACTGGTGTGAGAAGCTTCTGGTAACCCAATTGGGGGGGGCTATACATGTACCGGAAAGAAACTAATATACGCAGTCCAGAAAAAGATAAGCACGCGCCACAGCCTAGCCAGCCGCGGATAGGGATTGTTGTTGGCTCCAAAGACGCGCTGTTTGATTGCCTCGGGTAAACCAGACGGATCTTTTCGGATGTTGACCAGGGCATGAAAATGGACTACGACTCGACTTACCAACAAAGGATATATTGCGATGAACTCATTAATGCTAGACATGGTTTGAGGGAAAGAGGAGGAGGTTTGGGTATGATGAAGGAGAGGACACTGGATGTTCTTGGTGTCTGCGAGACGAGGATGAAAGGGTGAGGAGGAGGAGAAAGAACATTGATGATTACCAACTGGTATACAAGGGAAGATGAAGTGAAGAAGAAAGTATGGAGGTGGCATTGTTCCTGTACCCGGATTTGGCAAGATATAGATAGAGACATAGGTTTTTTCCAAAAATGATAAGAAAATGCTAACGTGGGCTGAAAAGAAGGCGTGTTGGCATAATACAGGTTTATGCACCACACCAAGGAAGGCCACAGGAAGAAAGGAATGTTTTTTTATGAACAGTTGCAAAATAATGTGTATGACGGGAATGAATTACTGAAGTGGAAAATTATTTGTCATGGGAGACTTGATATGCGCACATAGAGAAGGGAACGAGAATAGTTACCGATAAGATTAGCATGGTGTGGAGGCGTTTGGAATAGGAGAAGAAACGCTACGAGAGGGGTGAAGTATAGAGGTGTTGATTTTGCGGTAAAGCAATTAGGCTGGCAGTGAGAATACATACTTTGCGCATAGGGACTCGCAAAATGACCATGGTTACAGTGTTGGGAAATATTATTTGTTAGAGGATTTTACCACGGATAAGTCAATCGATTGACCTGTATACTATTATTAAACAAACAGGAAGTGGTAAGAGACGTGAAAAGTATACCATCAGTGTCGCTTGATTCGGACCATCGTTTGGTGGTTGGGATATTAAATCTCAAAACCCGTTACCAAAAGAAAGATGGTAAACGAGAGAGAGATAGCAGTTGGAGAGATTAAAGTGAGGATGAATGTAAAAGGTAGATTTTTGGTAGAAAGATTGTCCGTGAATATATTACCAGAGGAAGAAAGAGAATGTTGTAGATGTAGTAGGAGAGTGGGAGTATTTTAAAGAAAAAATAGTAACATGTGCGAAAGATAACGCTGGGGGTAAAAAGAACAGGTTCCAGAAAGAAAGAGTTGCATTGTGAACAGATGAAAGTTGCACGTGCAGTAAAGGAAATAAAATAAAAAGATTTTAGAAGATGATATGAAATGAAGATCCCCTGAGACAAGAGAGGAATATGTGTAAATAGAAATGAGGCCGAGACCATAAAAAAGGAGAGCGATGGAGGGCAAGCTGTGGGAGAGGATCGTGTGAATTCTGGGAAAAGTAAACCCTAAGAAAATTTTAAAATATTAAACATGGCAAGAAAAACTACTGAAGGACAGGAGTCGACTGGTGCACACTCAGTAAAGGATAAAGAGGGTAGGTTAAGAGTGGACCCTGAAGAGATCAGCGACAGGTGGGGAGAGTACTTTTCAGAGTAATATAATCAGGAGGAAGGATGAAACGAAGAAACCTTCTACGGAACGTCAAGATGAGGAAATCAGCTCCGACTAAAGGACGTGGATGAGGGGTGACGAATAACAATGGGAAGAGTTGGAATGATGCAATGGGGAATATGAAAAATGGGAAGAGTCCAGGTGTGAAGGGCTTGCCGGTGGAAGATATGCGATTTGAGGATGGTCATTGCGTGGATGTTGAAGATATATTTAATTGATTTCTGCGAGAGTGGGAGAGAGTACTCTGCGGAGTGGGACAGGGCGTGATAGTATGCCCTGTGCTTCAAAAAGGGGAATAAGGGGCGACTGTTCCATGTTATAGAGGACATATCGTTGCTGCACCATGCTCTATGAAGTTTAATATAAAGTGATATTGGAGAAAGGCTCAGGAACGGGAGTCGAAGACAAGGCTAATGAAGCACAGTATGGAATTCAGGCCCGGACGAGGTACCACGGATCTGATATTTTCTCTGGATGATGATAGAGAAGAGCTGGGAGTGGAATAAGGAAATGTATATGGCTTTTGTGGGTTTAGAGGAGAAGGCCTTTGACAGTGTACCTAGGGTAAATCTACATTTGGGAGACACTCGAGGATCGTTACTACCAGATAGGCACCAATTGTTAATATAGAGTGAGAAGGGGGACTTTACACAAGTAAGTGAAAGTTGCCGTTCGGACAGCGTATGGAGAGCGATAGGAACAGTGGTTGGAGTGAAGGACAGAGTGTTTAGACAGGGAGAAGGAGTGTGTCACCATTGTTATTTCATACTTGTTATTGGACAATGTGTATGCGAGAGATTAGGTTAAGTACGAGTGAGGGTAAGGAGATTGTTGTAATGGCATATCGAGGACGATATTGACTCTGGTTGCAAGAGACAGGAAGACGTTACAAGAGTACTGATCAGATTGGGAGGAGTGTTGCACGGAGGGATTTGAGTATGAATATGAAGCAAAGACTGAAGTTGATGAAATAGCTAGGAGGAGAGAACTAACATAGAGAATCGGTAGGGAAAGAATTAAAAGAATGCGCGGAACTTTAGGTATTTGGGAGTTACAGTAAACGCATTGGAATGATGTAGGGTGAAATAGAGGAAAGAATATATGAACTACTCTAGAGGAAGTTGGTCAGTGATATCCGTTGCTGAGAAACAGGACATGTGACGCAGACAGAGTTTAAAACACTTTATTTATTACAACACGATTTCTGACCGGTACTTTTGTTTGGGTCGGAGTCGTGGACACTTACAACAAGAACAAGGAGTAAGATCGTGCGGCGGAGATGAGGGTGTGAGGTTTGATAGTGGGGTGACCAGAAGAGAGAGAAATAGAAATACTGAGATAAAGAGAAGGGATGAGTTTGGGGATTGTAGCAGGTGGAGAATTTTGATACGAGAGGACAACCAATCTGAAGATGGTATGACCACATCAGAAGGGATGTTATGAGATAGATTACCCGGGACCAGATTTTAGGCATGCAGCCATGCAGGTTAGAAAGACCGGGCGGGACGACCAAGGAAAAGATAGAAGGATGGAGTGGCGGCGGCGGCTGTGGCGAAGAGGGGATGGACGCTGGATCAGGTGGAGAAACATCGACTGTACGAAGAGAGGGTCCTGTGGTAGAAGCATTAGCAAACGACAGGGATACACCCTACACGGAGGCGCTTGGTGATAAAGAAATATATAATATATAGAATATATATATATATAATATAATATATATATATATAAATATTAATAATATATATAATATATATATATATTAATATATATATATATAATATTAATATATATATATATATATATATATAATATTATTAATATAATATATAGTATATAATAATAATATATATATATATATATAGTATATATATATATAATAATATATTTAATAATATATATATATATTAGTTATATATATATATAATTATATATTAATTATATATATATATATATATAATAAATATTATATATATATATATATTATATATTAATAAATATATAAATATATATAAATATATATATTATAATATATATATATATAATAATATATATATATATATTATATATATATGTATAAATAATATATATATATATATAATATATATATATATTTCTTTATTTTACACAATGTCTTTTTGTGTAAAAGATTTTACACAATGAAATGAGCATGCAATGTTTTACATACTTTTGGCAGGGAGTTAATTTAAGTAAAGAAGATGCTCTGCCTCTTTTTTTAAAAACTTTGCGAATAGTTCTTATTTGATTAGGTTTTCAGCATAAATAAGTGCATATTTCAACTTCATATAAGCATCACTCTAATTAATAAAAATAAGAGAAACAGCATAGTTATAATTTAAAGTATTTTTTTTCTCTATAATTTTAAAATGATAAGAAAGATTAACTATAACACAATATATATTGTAGTCGTTTAACTTAAAAAATAATTGAAAGAGATGCATATAAAAGTAGATTTCAAGTAAAATCACAAAAAAAAAGAATAAATTAATAATCCAATAGATAATATATAATAGTATATATATATATATATATATATATATATAATATAGATATATATATATATTATATATATATTATATTAATATTAATAATATATATTAATAATATATATATATAATATAGATATATATATTATATATAATATAATATATAATATCAGGGGTGGCTCGTGCCATGGTTAGCAGTGTTTGCAGCAAACCCACCATTTTTATACAATAGCAGCTAGTGGGGCTACTATTTATTATTTTTTATTCTTTATTTTAATTTTAATAGGATTATAATAATAAGATTTGAAAATTGCATCTTATTAATAATAACACTCCAATGATTTAATATTTAATTAAAAAAAAAGTCATCAAATTTTGGTTAGATGAATATAACTTATTATTCCAATATGATTGTTGCACACCACTTTACAAACCCAATTTCCCTTAAACTATATTTAGACGAGTAGGAATGGTGGTGTGCAAATATGCTCTGCGTAAACCATTGATATGTTACCTATACCAATGTTCGGTATGCAGATGAAAGAACAATACCGCTTTGACTTTTCCTTTATATTTTGTAAATTGTAAAACAATTTTACAAAATTAGCTTACTTGGGTAATTGTGTAGTTGAAGTGAAACATTATGAATGTATCAAATCTCCATGTTTTCCGGAGTTGTAGCTTTCCTTGTATTTACATAATGAAAAATAAATTGAAGATACATTCTTAGTGAATTCGTGTAAAAAATTTAAAATTCCTTTGTAACACCATCCCAGATGACAACAGCGGAAGCTGAGGATGTTTCTCTTACATTAAAAAAGGAGGTTAAGACTTTTGTGAGATAATGCAATGGGCAGGATAGGCATTTCGGAATTAGCAATGCTGTTCAGTAGAAAATGATTTTATATTATATTTGTGATATTAATCGCAAAATTATTCTTTTAAAAATTTTGCCTATTAAAAAATAACTTTGGATAATTCATTTTCTTTTAAAATTAAAAGCTACAAGATTGTTGTCAATAGAATGCCCAATGTTTTTGGTAATAAAAATTAAAAAATTTCAAATTATTTTTTAAATTAAATATTAAAGTAAATATATATATATATATGTATATTATATAAGTATAATAATATATATATATATATATATATATAAATATATCAATAGATAAATTAATATATATATTATATATATATTTAGTATTAAATTATATATATTATACTAATTATAATATAATATATAATAAATATATAAGATAATGCAAAATATTTGGTATTAATTATATATATGTATATATATATATAGTAATTATATATAATATATATATATATATATATATATATATACATATAAATATAATATATAATATATATATAATATAATATATATATATATATGTTAATATATAGATATAATATATTATATAATATATAATATATATATTATATATATAATTATATATATATAATTATTATTATTGTGTGTGTGAAATGTCAGATGTGCAATCACCTTATTAAGCTGATACGACGAAGCCGCCCACTGATATATATATTATATATATTTAATAATTAATATATATAATAATATATATATATATAATATATATATAAATAGTATAATAGTTATAATATATACTATATATATATTACTATATAATATATATATATATATATATATATTATAATATTATATTATTAATAATATTAAGTTGCAACTGGTCGGGTGGGAGAATGTAAGATATTCTCTCCTTGGGCTGACTTCATCTTGCTTATTGGACATTAATTGAGTATATAACACCCCTCTCCTGATTAAAGGCTCTGCAAGTGAGCAGCTATGTTTTCTATATACAGTAATAATATTATATATATATATATATATATATATATATATATATTATATAATATATATTAAGATTATATATAATATAGTATATAATATATATATATATTAATTATATATATAATATATTATATACTATAATATGTATATATAAGATATATAGTATATATATATATATATATAGATAGTATATAAATATATATTATATTAATATATATGAATATATAGTATAATATATTATATATAATATATATATATATATAAATAATAGTATATATATATATATTAAAAGTGAAACGAATAAATAAATATAAATAAGCCTAATAAATGTAATCCTAATTTAAATAAAATGAGAAATTGAAATGGATATTATTATATATAATATTATAATATAATTATATAAATATATATAGAAGCTATAATTATACGGTACATAAATATATAGTAATATATATATATATATAATTATATATAATATATATATATAGATATAATTAATATATATATATATTAACTATATAATATAATTACTATATATAATATAATATAATATAGTGATACATCATATTATTATAATATATATAATTATCCAAAATATATCATATAAGCCTCATATAAGTAAATGGTATATAACTATCCTAATATATAATATATATATATATATATTCTATGTTCTTTTCTATCGAGTTCTAATCTCAAAATGAAAACAATCCCTTCTCTAATGTCACCACCTAACTATAAAAAACTAGTGACGATAACCTATAATAATAATATACTTATAATACATATAATTATATAATATATATAATATTAGTGCTAAGTGAAATAGGATAGACTATATATATAAATATTAACGGTTATATTATAGATAAATTAAATCTTCAGCCGAAAAAGATTTTCGTTGGAGGAAATTTTATAAGATTCCCCTCGTTAGGGACTCGCCTGACAAACAAATCCTCGTTACTGCTGACCTTTAATTACCCCTCATCCACTTTCCAAAGGTGAAATAGAGTTCACAAGTTAAAATATTCGCACGTCATCCCTCGACCCAGTCGCTGCTTCATAATGTCAACAGTTTGGTCATCTCCGAAAATACTGTAGGGGAGCGGATAACATATGCCCAACCTGGGGAGAATTATTTCACACTTCATGTGAAAAATACCCTTAACTGTAGAAACTTTGGATGTAGAGAACCCCACAGTGCTTCTTCTTCAAATGCCCGTCTTCACTTGTTTGAAACAGGACGTTTTTGTAAGTTATGTACCATTACAAAAAATGAGCAGGGAGAGATTGCAGTTAACGCCGAGGCCTTCAAGGAAAAATATCAGGAGAGTCCCGAAAAAGTGACTTACATCGCTATATACGTATCCTCCCTACAACGCCTCCTGACAGTGTTAATGCGGCCAACCAACCCTCCTAACAGAACTCGTCTCCTAAATTCCAATGAAACTCAGGCAGCTATTGCAACCTGTCTTCTTGTATTGCCCACACTACCAATTCTCAAATTGTACAAAGCAGCCTTTGAATTCAATCTTTCACCGTCCAAAAAGCCCATCAACAAACCCCTATTCCCGAATACCAGCATCTGAAACAATACCAGCAATAGAAACTTAACGGTATCATCCAGTACAAAATTTGGAAACATTTCCTGCCCAAGGATACACAGTCCCCATACCTACCAAATAGGTTCACCAAACTTATGCAAGAGGAGGGACTGTCTCTTTGTCCCTTAATTCGCCTCCCACTATTACTCATCAATCCCTGAAAAAGATGTTGTTCTTAAACACACAGAAAAGAATAGTCGCCAAACCTATAAAAGATATTCGTTAAAAATATCAAAGCATCCGAAATTTTAAACAAAAAACAGTAACCCACATACATAAAGATGTACATCTCAGAATGAGAACCTCGCCATAAATCTTCCCAGAGACAAAAGCAAACTGGCTTTCAACATATTGTACTCAAATAATCACAGGTATTGAATAACCCACCAACCAGCCCTCTAATAAATAGTCTGCAAGATAATTCTAGCTCTTCTGAATCTTCCTATGACTCTTCTCCCAATTCCCTATATCAGCACTCCCTAAGAGATTCTATACCCTAGCAGAATGAAATGTCGATAAACCAGCTCCCAAATGGAGCTTGTATGATAATGAACCCATTCTCTTTCTAACGCTTCCTGCACTTTCGAGAAGGTATAGAATGGAAAATGTCCAACGTTAACGTTGCAATATTCGCTCTAAGACTTTCTTGAAGTTCTGTGGGAGGCATGTAAGAGAGATGCTAGAAGATCCCATTCTCCAATCAATTGTCCAATCTCCCAAATTTACTCGTATGATGAATTACTCGCAAAATCTCTAGTATCAGACCGTGCCAATCTATCGAATCCTATATTGGAACCCAATACCGCAACCCCAACACATTCTCAAAAAGACGACACTCTTCAGGTGACACCTTCCTTCCCCATTTCCATGGAAAAACTCATATATCCCCAACATTTCTGAATCTGCAATTTGCTTAGCTAGATACGTTGGATACCGCTCTACAATAATAAAACCATGAGCGCCATAATGCGCTTGCTCTTCTATTAACCAACAAACCACATAATAAGTTGAGACTTAGTTGAACTCAACTTATCTTGCATTCATGGTGAAGTCCCTCCACCAAATACATCGGAAAACTCTTTCCTAAAAGCTGTCACACAACCTAAATCTCTGTTGTATGACTACTTTTTACCTCCAGGATATGTTGCCCCTCCTCGCTGAGATCCACGTCTCAACCTTTCCTCTTCATCCGAGCCCACCTCTAACACTATCCCTAGTCACATAGAGACATTTGTCTCTAAAAGACCATCATTATAATATTAATATATTACAATGTAACTGAAATTTCCTCAAAGGAGAATTGTCGTGGCTACCGCTCTAATTTCGAAGAGCTTGATCAACTAATCAACAAATCTACACCAAAGTGTTTTTGTTTACAAGAACCTCCACTATGTCATCGCGACTTCTTTCAACCATCCGAATATAAACTACCGCTAACCTCTATAGAAAGAGGTGAAAGTGATAGAGGAGGTGCCGGAATACTCATTCACAAATCTGTCCCCTATTCTTACCAGTCCCTTCCAAACTATAAAGTTCATGCAGTGGCAGCACGAATTCATACTTCCACAGACCTTACTATCTGCTAGATTTACTTGGCTCCGAGTAGTGAATTTACTAAGGTCGACTTAGCTGGTCTTTTGAAAAAGCTTACTACTCCGGTTGTTATACTAGGAGACTTCAACCTCCGCCACCCCTTATAGGGTGACTCTGTCACCTCATCTAAGTCCAAGATCATAATAGATCTCCTAACCCCCTTTTCCCTGGGATGCTTAACACACGACTCCCTACACATGAACGTTTAGATACACACACACTTCTTTTTACATTGACATTTCCTTTTGCTCCCATTCCCTTATGGATCGCTTTGCCTGGCCCCGCTTTGATTATTTATTTGACATCGATCATTACCGAATAGCTTTAAATGAGCTTGTACCAAGCCCAATGCTAAAACCTAACTCCAGCTGGCGTTACAATCGAGCGGAGTGAGCTCCGTTTTTTATCAGGATTTTACAGCTATACCCACTTTCTCCTTCAATAAAACCGGTTTCCGACTGTTGATGATGCCTTTCGCTACTTCCAGCAAGTCGTCATCTTGGGAACGGAAGCTTGCATTCCGTAATCTTTCTCAGGCAAGTGGTCGGCCACCCTTTGGTGGTTCCAGGAGTGCGTCCAAGCCAACTGAGAGAAGAAGAAACTCTACAGGCAATACAAAAAGATCCGACCACCCCAAACTGATTATTTTTAAAGCAACATCAGAGAGACCTCAGCGAATTAATCTCCAAACGCCTAAACAATTTTTCGAACTTACATATTGAACTGTTAACTCCACAGCTCCCCTTCTCTTTAGGGTGTCGAAAGTTTACATAGAAAATAGCTTTCGCATCTCCAACAATTTCCTACACCACCAGTCCTCCATGATGAGCCATGATATAAACTGACACGATCTCAAAACCTGGCTGCTTGTAAGGGAGGATGCATTAGGTTTATAGTTTTGCTAGCCACTCGAGTTCTTTCCGCTTACCCTGAGCCTTTCTAAAAACTGAGGAACTGACACAGCACTGGCCAAATTTTCAACAGCGAAATAGGTGAAATCAATACTTAAAACCGCCTTTTGTGCACATATGCAGAGTTATCAAAGACCTGCATTGGCGATAGCAAAGACGGTGCTCTTGGTCCAGACATGATTATGTACATTTATGGCTCCGTCATGTCCATCCCTCGGCATCAGCATATTTGCCGGATCATATATAACACAATCTGGATCGAATCTTCTTTTCCATCTATTTCTAGCTTTACAGCCTTTGTAATTTCTATGCCCAAACCTGCATAGTTTTTTGAAGTTGTTGTACCAAGAAAACCTATTTCGCTAACCTGCTGATCTCCTGTACAAATTAATGGAGAAGGGAAGGTTTATTGCCACTTTTTCCCTCTTACTGGAGAGCCGTCAAGCTTTTTCAAAACCTCCAGTTTGGTTTTCCCGAAAGATCGGGTCCTTGACTGCGGACCCCCTTGGTATGAAAACAGACTTATGATCTCAGTGGTCGGCGGAGCGTTTCTCACTGGTGGTCTTGGATGTTCTTTTTTGACCTTCGAAAAAGCTGGTACGGGACACAACGTGGAGAACTGGATTTCCCTTAACTCCATTCGCTTGGTTCGTGGACAACCTCACCTCTTTTCATTAAGTGCCTTCTGTCAAACAGATTCAGATCCAGGGTTCGTGCTTTTGGCTATTCTGTCAATAGCCACTTACTCTGGATTAAAGGCATTCCCGGGTAGTGTTTCTAAGTTACTACTATTTGCTCTCGGATTTAAATGAGAATATCGTTACTTCTATCCCAGGGACTGTCAATTTTTCTCTATATGTCGCTCGCACCTTGCGGTATTTCATATATAGCGGTGACAGGTACCTTTTCTCGAAACAACAACATATCAACTAGCTATGTGAGGAATATTTTCAGCAATGACCGGATAAATCCCATGATTTCCATTGTTTCTACCTACCAAAACCTCAGAAGTGCTTTTTTAAGTAAAAAAAGGAATACGAAGAGAACATCCACCGGTTCTGTCTAGCTGAACCCAACCTTATATGTAACAGAATTTTAATAATTTATTTGATTTGATTAGATTTATCATAAGCTATAATCCATGTAGAAGTTATAATTAAAATTAATGCTTTGAGACAATAAAAGAAAAGCCTTACCTTTTAAACTTCGTGTAAGTTGTATAATGTACAATGATTAGTAACTGGAGTCAGTTTAATGTTTTTTTTGACTGTGATTGTAGTTAAACAATGAGAAGGTTAGCCACTAATATGAGACAGACGTTCTTCACGTTTTACAATTTACACACTTTGAAGCACAAAGATGATAATTTTAAGTTTGTTCAACAAAAAACAGAATCAAAAAAAAGAGCAGGACAACTTTTTCTCGTACATGACTTCCAGGACGCAGACAGCCCATTTTGGATGGTTTATTCTGTCACTGACTTAACTTTTTTATTTTTGTCAATGATTATGGACTTTGGTCAACTAAAACAAGACTCCCTTTTTGAATCAAAGCATCATTTTTTTTGTAGAAAAGTTAGAAAAGGTATAGTTTTAATTTGTTATGTTCAACTCTAGTAAATTTAAGTTGTAGATTTTTATTGGCCATAATCAAGTGTTATTTTTTATATGTAATAAGATGGAGTTCAGGTTGGTTGTTTTAACAAATATTTTAATATCTATTTTGATTTTGATTTTTAAAAAAAGAAGGGATGAATAATGCTAATGAAGTTAATAAAAAATAATGCTTTAATATAAAAAAAAGTCTTTATCTTTTAAACTCCTGTGTAAGATTATTTGCCTAAGCTTTAAATCTAATTAAGATCTGCTTTAATGAGCCTTTTTATTTGCTCATCTTGTTTTTTTTGCAGATAACCTTTTTGGTCTAGAATTAGTCTTTTCCGGAAGACTATTTACATTTGTCTAGTTAGGTAAAAGGTCTTTAGTCAGGAATGTTGTCATTATGTGGAATTTCTAGAGGATATAAATTATAAACATATCTCTTTGATTGGCTTCCAGAACAAGTTTGCACTGTAACATGCCTAATAATACCCTTATCAGGATGGAAATTCACTATTCTAGCCATTTTCCAAAAGAAGTTTGGAGTTTTAGCTGCCTCATTTAAGAGACGAAGATCACAATTTTAGGGACTTTACTTGAACCTAGGAGTTTATGTTGTGATTTTTTTCAAGTTCTCTATAAAAATTAACAAGAATTCCTCAAAATCACATTTTTCTTTTATTAATTCTACCTGACTGGTTAATGTCTTAAAAATTTTATAATAATTAATTTCTTTTATTACCTTCAAAGGTGGAATCTAACTTTTCACCCATATCAGTGGAATGAAATTTCATTGTCAGGCATAGTTAAAAAAAATGTATAGTTTGGATTATATACTGTCCAGGAATTACCCTAAATATTGAAAGGAGTTATTACTCAAAGGAGTGAATCTCCATTAGAGCCTAACCTAAGTAGAGGCCATTGAAATTTATTGTGAGTTGTCAATATAATTCTTTACTAAGGTGCTTGATATTAGATTCTAAAAATATAATATTACCTTTCAAGGAAGTATAAGAGCGCGTTTTGACCAGAGCCCACTAACGCTGCAGACCACTTCCCAAAGGTCTATGGGCCCAGTAACTACCAAGTGAACTGCCAGTAAGCGAATTACCATTACTCACTCAAATACCCTTTGCCTTATCAGTTTCAAACCAATGGGTTAAGTATTTACTAGCTATTTTAAAGGTTGATTGATTATCAGATATAAGTTTTTTTGGCTGAGAATATGTTAGTGATAGTGCTAAATGGTAAAGCTCTTTTAGAAAAGTATCTGTAGTCAAGTCAGTGGACAACCATGTAATACTTGTGAAAACGTGTGATTACAACATTGTAAAAAGTAACAGATCCTAAACTATATTGATTTTCATTTGAGTTTGCTTATAACATAATAGATGCAGATAATCTACTGCTGTGGTTTCAGTAAAGGATTATATTATACTGAAATTTCTTAATTTAAAGGAACCTCACCCCTGACGCGCTATCATAGGCTTTACACATCGCCCTATTATTTTACAGACTCTACACATCTCTTTTACATGCTATTCTAACAAGTCCGTCTGTCTTATTGGGGGTATCCAAAATTTCTCCGCCTTAACATCATTGCAAAGTTGCAATAGACCAGCCATGATTAGACTTTTGCGTGACATTCACAAATGCTATACACTCTCTCAGCCTTAAAATGACGTTCCTTTAGGAAGACAGCACCAGAATACCTGCAGGAATATGGAATATGTACCTCCATATCTCAATCCCCATGCCACATGAGTTTTATTAATACCTCTGTTCATCCAACCCAAGATTTTAAATCCTTTTGGAGATCTGGGAGATCGTTTACAACAGCGTGACCCTTTCTTTGATTTTTTGCCAGGAAATTATAATTCATAGGGAAAAATTTACCTGAACACTCCATACTTAATCCAATGAATTTGAAGCTATTTATTAAAAAACTACTGGAATTTAAGCAAAGCTATCTATTCTCTGTTGAAGGTTAGATTGGGTTTTGGCATTAAATTATGAGTCTATAAATATTGAATTATTTATAAAGCTAAAGACATAACCTGTAAATTCTTAATATTTTATTCTTTTTGAAAACCTTTTCACATTAAAAAGGGGTTCAATGGGTTCATTACTACCTGCAGTTAGATTTAATGCCATTTAACTAAACTGATTGATTTTGTTTAAATCTACTTAAATTGTTTTTAAGGCCATAGCTATAATTTCAGACTACTCAAATGAAAGGACCCAATTTAAATAACAGATTGTATAATTTTAATGAAACCTTTTTATTTCTTGATAGTATCCCTAGTGAGCCCAATCAGCAGGGTTTCTTACACCCGTACATGACGTTACCTCCCCACATTACATGGGAAATGTGCCACTCTCCTCTCCTGATTTCTAACTACTCTATTTTTTATAAAAATAGAATTGCATTTTTAGAGATTATTTGACCTATCCAATTAGCAGCTACCAGAGAATCGTTGTCCAAATACTGTAATTCAAAAACCTACCATGAGCCCTCATAAAGTTTCAATTAAATATTAATTAAGATTAATACCTCAGACAAAATGGCCAAAAGCTCTAATTGACAGATTGAATATTCTTTTGATTTAGGGTTTATTCTAGATTTTGCATAAATTAACCTAGACCATTTGTTTTTTTTACCAAGTTACAACTTACATCATACCCAATATGGCTGGCATCACAAAAAAACATGAAGCTTATAGTCATCAAACTCTTTTAAAAGTTCAGGAAAGGCCGGCCATTCTGGGAAATGTTATGTTAACTTTAAAAGATCTTTACAATAGTAATGCCACTCTTTTAATAGGTTAGGTGAAACACACAATTCTGTTTAGCGTACAAGCACTAATCACACGAAAAAACATACTTTAAGTTATAAACAATCCTTTCTTGGTTATCGAATATGATATTGATATGCAGAAGATTCGATAAGAGCTCAAGATTTATCTCCTAGTTCTCAATGGCGCTTTCTTTTCTCATGTTACTGATGTAGAGTCTTCTAAATTTTCTTCCCAAAAGTGTGTTTTTACTTATCTTCTAACACTATCTTCTAACACTACTGACTTTCCTATTTTCTTCGACTATCTAAATTCCAAAGCAGAATACATTTTCTACTCTTCTTTTCTCTGGGATTATCATATATCATAATAGCTTTTCCCTATCTACACTTCTCAAGATGCAACTTGAGAATTAACCTAAAAATTCTCTATCCATATAAAACCTTTGAAAAACTAGTTCAACTTCCTACACTATTCCTTTAGATTTTCTTAGAGTATGAATAGCCTCCTGAAGTAAAAAGGGACTACTCTTTATTTCCTAAACCACACGCCTATTTATAATCTAAAGCATATTAAATTCGATTTTGACACTGCCAGTTGATTATGTCTTTTAAACCATAATATTTATGAAGGACTCTCCTCTATCAGAATCTTTTTGCAAGATGTCACATTAAGAAAGGCTTTCTCAATATCTTGCAATTGTAAACATATTTACCAATGCTCTGCTTAATATTAAAACAGACATGGCACTATATGAGGAAGGAGGGCAGGACAATCTTCCATGGCATCATTTCAAAGCTATCTTTATCAAACTTTTCTCCTCAGTGGGGTTGTCAAACTACAATTCTAAGTTTTAGTGGTTTCCACATTAGATCCTTCAAAACACAAAGTGGAAGTTCAACTCCATCACTACTTATCATTATTTCATTTAAGCTGCACTTGATAGAGCAATACCATTCACATATTATTGGTTGATCAACAGATTTTCATCATATTTTCTTAATGGGTAATTTTATTATTTTCGTTTTGAAATTAAAGTTCTTAACCTACCATAAGAATACTCTAACCTTACTTCCAAGGAATTTCCACTGATACCTCCTCCCCTTTTATTTTTACAGTCTCTAAAAAATTGCCAATAATCATTTGTTCTTTAATAGAGTATTTTTGATCATTGTAAACACCCACATTTTCTAGACTACTAAATTGAGCAATATTCTCAGACCTATGTGCATCTCCTGGTTAACTTATCATCCACAACCATTGAACTTCAGTAAATTAAATTATATTATTACTTAAATTATTACGTTTTTAGTAGGTCAGAGCTGCCACATCCTGCTCAATCTCACTCCAAATTATTGTTGTATGCCATATCCCAATTCCCCATTTTAACTTATTTCTCTCTAATCTTTAATAACTTGATTGCACCCTCATTATTATTTAAAATTGATTAAACAGTATTGTGACAGATCTAGTTCATCAGCTAAAATTATTATCCCTTTGCCATTTGCCAAAGATGTTTTTAAATTCAACAGGCATCAATTCAAAATCTTAAGGAATTGTGACTCCAACAACCATTGCACTTTATTTGATCTTGGGGATTTTCAATGGTATAAAATTTAGCAAGCTCCAAACATGCCTTATAAGTTTGAGAAATAAAACTGTACTCAATAGTTATCAGCCTGCTTACTTACTTTTGTTGGAATATTGACCTATTCGCCTTCCATAAATTAACAATGTTATGAAGTTATCTGAAGTGCAAACTATTGAGACTATCCAACCAATTTAACAAAACTTCTCACTAAATTATTACATTATGCCAGGCAACATTAGAAGAGGGAAGAATTTGATATTCCACCTAACTTTCAACTGTAAATGCACCCCTCAGACTCCGATTTCTCTTCATTTTTTGTATTACCTTTTACTACCTGTTCTTTAGTTTTACTTTTTTCATTCCCTCTCCTTGGTGGGGCAATTAGAATCTACTTTTCAGAATTTAAACACACACAAGACAAAGATGAGATCTCCTTTCTTAAAAAAATTTACCAGGCCGAATCTAAAGGTAACTTTCACACTTTTCTCTCTGCTAGAGAATGTACGAACCTCACCACTTTAGTTACAATGACCATAGTTGTTTCATTTCTCCTCAAAAATTCTAGCCCCTATTCCTAGGATAAAGTACTACACTTGAAAATACTATCCCTATTTTGGTTACATAGCTTACACTCCAGATCAGCTATAGTTGTTACAACTGAACTTTTTTAGGTTTACGTTCTTCATAGAAATATTGAGAAATTTGATCAGGGGGAATCATTAGACTTAGATATATTTTGTTTTTTAGAATGATCATCTGAATTAATGAACTTAACAGAACTAACTACAGGATTAACAGCTTTATTACTTTCTTGTTCACCAAGAGTCCTTGTTGCTTCTGCAAACTGCCTTTTTAAACTCTTCAAAGGCCAGGTGCAGTTTATATAAACCCACAAGTTCTTAAATAATCTTGTAACTCTTTTGTTATAAGACGTTAAACGTAAACTACACTAATTAAAAATTGGGTTAAATATTTAACTCCCTTACAATATATTTCATCTATTTTTACAGTAAATTCCTATAATATGGCATTCATTATCCTGTCTTGAAGGATTAATGTAAAAGATTGTATAACCACTTATTAGCTTTCGAGGAGTACTACAAAAGCACTCTTTTAATCAAGAAAATTTATTGCCAGGTGAAGCATCACATCTCCTACCGAGTTGTTCCACCAAGCCCTCCATGCATTATGACGGTCTCGGAATCTCTGTGGCAATAATTGATTTCGAGATTACCTTTGTAAGGATTGTTTAAGTACGCAACTTCATTTGATATCTGCTAAAATTAGGTTTATCATAAATATTTCTAAAAGAAATCTATCAAAACTTTTTAAATTGTGATGGT
>JABUQX010124183.1:15000-25000 GCA_015478945.1 Trachelipus rathkii | reverse complement strand
TATATATATATATTATTATATATATAGATATATAGATAGTATAAGTATATATATATATACGGTATATATAGTATAATATATATAATATAATATATATTATATATAATTATATATATATATGATATATGTATATATATATGAATTATATAATTACTTATATATATATAGTAATATAATATATTATTATACACCGGTTATATATATATATATATATATATATGATATATATATATATATATATAATATATTATATATATATATATATATGATATATATATATATAATATTATATATATATATTATTAGTATATATATATATACTATATATATAATTTTAGTTTAAGCAATGATCGCTGGTACAAATATTTATAAGTAGGATCGAGGGGCCTTGTTGAAGAAAATATGAAGGAATCAAATAGATGCTAAAGGTTAAAAGTTAATAAAAATTATCAATTTTCTAAGAAATTTCTATACGAGGCGGAACTTTGGTTCTAATGATGGAAGCTCATACAGAAGTGATATATTATTGAGGTAACTCATTTCAAGAAGGAGCATGTCCTGAATTAATGTAAGAATCCACTTTGGTGCATTTTCTAAATTAATTTTTTCTGGACGGAAAGGTGATAACAACATTGACATGAATACAAAAATAAATATTTTGAGCATTCAAAATTTTTTAGCAAAATTAAATTATCCAAACTTTAAACTTAAATCTTACATAACTCAGTAATTTTTGACTTTTTTGGATGTTAGGTTTATAAATAATTTCATCTGAATGAGGTTCCTGCCATTGGAACGAAAGCTCATGAATGTATTTTTAACATTTCTTCAAATTTTTTTTGTTAATTTTATTTTTAGTATACTTTTAACTTTTAGCATCTATTTGATTCCTTCATATTATTTTGCAAACCAATCCTAACTACTTATATATATATATATATATATATATAATATATAATTATATATATATATATAATATAGATAAATATAGGTATATACTATATATATTATAATATATATATATATATTATATATATATATATATATATATATAGATATATATATAGCATTAAAGAAAGTGTAAATAAACATTGTTGGATTTCCCAATGAGGTCTAGAAAGATTTTCTCAAAATCTCTACTTTCCAAAAATTTGACATTTAATCAGATTTAACAGTACTGATTTTAAGTTGAGAATTTTCAAGATCTAGTTTGTTTTTGTAAATTATGCGAAAAAAGGAAACGTATTCTCGTGGTATTCCAGTTACTGCTATAATAATCC
Source organism: Trachelipus rathkii (assembly GCA_015478945.1). Lineage (NCBI taxonomy): Eukaryota > Metazoa > Arthropoda > Malacostraca > Isopoda > Trachelipodidae > Trachelipus > Trachelipus rathkii. The sequence goes on along the minus strand of JABUQX010124183.1, from coordinate 23,720 downwards.
CAGCGCAAGGGTTTTATATTTATTTAAGCTTGAATGGTCAACCCACACCGACCCTTCGTCCCTCACCCCCCACCCACCACGCCACCCACCCACCCACCCCACCCACCGCAGAGTAAAAGATGAATGAAGAAAAAAATGCTAGGATTTGAAAAAAATGGTTACAACCAATGCACATGGCTATCGTCGGCTATATATATATATATTATATATATATATAGTATATAGATATAATACATATATATATATTTATTCGCCTATGTGCTTTTGTTACAATATATATAAGTATTTATCTATATATATATATATATTATATTATATAGGTTTTGAATTTAAAACAGTATATAATATATTATATATAATATATATATATATTATAATAGTTATTATATATTATATATATTATATATATATATATATATATATCTAGAAGTTGTATATATGATGTATAGAATTATTTTCTATAATTATATAAGAAATCAAGGCTAAACATTTTATAGGTAATTATATATATAGTTATATATACTATAATATATATATATTGAAATATATATATCATATATATTGTTAAAATCTAAAAATTTCTTTCCTTTTTTTTTTTAACTTTTCTAATAAAAAAAGTTATAAAAAAGTGCTTTAAATAAAAAATCATAGCAAATACCCCTATATTATATATTAGGGTAATATATAGTAAACAAATGGAAGGAAACATTGATACTCAATTTAATCAATAATAATAATAAATAATAATATCATATAATAATAATAATTAATAATATAATTAATAATAATATAATAAAATAAAATAATAATAATAATAATGGATAATAATAATAATAATAATAATAATATTAATAATAATAATATAAATAATAATAATAATAATTAATAATAAATAATAATGGATAATAAGAATTAATAATAATATTAATAATAATGAATAATAATTTAATAATACATAATATCTAATAATACGTGTACAATAAAAACTGATAACTTTTAATCATTTTTTTTCTATCGAGATAGAAAATTGTTATTAATATTTTAAACAAAGTTAACTACTTTTTAAGGGTTCCAAGTTGTATTTTGAGAGAAGAGGAATACCACAAAACAGTTTTATCTTGACTCAAACTTTTAATAATTAAAATTAACCGTTTCATATATTAATCATTATAATTTTATTTCGATATAATTTGAAATTAACATGTTGTAATTATGCGGTAGAAAATTTCTGCATTATTATATATATATATATATATATAAAGTATATATTATATATATATATATATATATATATATTATATTATAATATATATATGATATATATATATAATATAGAATATAATATATATATATATATACTTATATATATGAAATATAATATATAGTATATATGATATATATATATATATATATATATTAGTGAAATGGACATTGGCATCGGCATCCGCATTTGCGGAACATCCGCACCTAAATTGACATCCGCATCCGCATCCCATCCTCCACTTAACGGCACATCGCATCCGCATCCTCTTTTGAAAATGAGGATGTTGCGGATTGTTTCTAGTTTGATTAATAGCATATAAAAAAAATATTATGATTTGGCTCTTATCATGGGAGTTTATCGGAATAATTGTAATTTTGAATTCCGAATTTCGATATCATATATATATATATATATATATATATATATATATATATATATATATATATAGTGATAGTAAATATCGAAGTTAATATATATTATATAGATAATATAATAAAGTAATAGATATATATATTATATAGTAAATAAATATATGAGGTAGTATATATATATATAATATATAAAAGAATATAGAAAGAAGATAAATAGGTATGGATATAAGTATATGTATATATATATATAGATATATAAATATATAAATATAAAGAATATCCGGATGAATACTTCAATTATTAGATATAGAATGAATATTATATAATATATATAATATATATATATAGGTATATATTATATATAATATATATATATATATATAGTATAGTATATAATATATACATATTATATTACACGTTTTTGTCTGGCTTTTTTGATCGGGGCCGATTGTGGGGCCTTGCGTCGCTGCTACGCTAGCTATAATTGAATTGACTGCTTTGACTCTGGTGACGCGTCGGCTTCTGCCGATAGATGGGAGCTTGTAATCGTTGATGGGATGAGCGGGAAGGTTCCATTCTTCTTCGACTAAATCTTTCTCTCTTCATAATCCATGGCTCGACCGTGCATGCTCTCTGTCATTCAGGCTTAGACTAGAGACAGTGCGTACCGGGAATGGAAAAATTCTCGTTCTTCTATCACTCTTGCTATTTTTATTCAGCTAGAAATCGTTGCAGCGGGATACTCTTCGCGAGCAAAGCGGGCTTTCATCAAATGGAAGTGCGCTAACCTCCTTTGATCTCCTACTAAAAATTTCTGGCCTCTGCCAAAAACATCTCTAACAACTTCTGTAAATGCTTTCTCCTCTTATCGATCTGTTGTTTCTGTTGTTATAATTTCTTCAACTAAAAAGGAAATCTGCTTCGGCCTCCTATTTTCCTTCAACTCAACCCTGGACGATTCTGGCACTCCTCCTCCTCCTGCTCCCTCCTTCTCTCCTCCTCGTCCTCGTCCTCGTCGCCTCTTCTCTTCATCCTTCCTTCGTCCTCCTTCCTCCTTCTCTATTCTTCCTCTGTTTGGCCCGGATGGGCATTCCTTCCCCTAGTTTTGATGGAGTGTGCTTCCTTGCTGACCACGCCCCTCGTTCAACCTATATTCTCTATGTCTACAATACTAATACTTTTCCCTAGTGCTGGAAAGTACGAACATGTCCAACCTGTTCGAAAAAAAGGAAGCCGCTGATAATTCTAAAACTATCGCCCTATAGCTCTCACTTGTATGTTATCTAAGATTCTTTGAAACCCTTCTCAAACTCTCATTTCTTAGGACAATCTGGAGTCTCATTCACTCTTTCCGATCGCCAGTACGGCTTTCGTACGAGCTCGAGGGTCTACTGGCGATATACTTTTCTATCGAACTAATCTATGGTTTTCCGCCCTCAGGAAACTACGGAGAGACTTGCGTGGTGGCGCTTGACATATCCAAGGCATTTGGCCGGGTATGGCACAGCCCTTGACCGAATATGACACGCGTCACTGCTCCCAAGCTCCCCTCCTTTGGGTTTTCCTCTCCTTTGCTTACTTATGTCTGTTTTCTTTCACAAATCACTAAATATCGGCTGTTGTTGATGGGACGACTTCTTTTTCTGTCAAAAAGTGGTGTTCCTCAGAGTTCTGTCTTATCTCGTACTTTTGATTCCTAGCTTCATTAATGATCTTCTCACCTCTGCACATTAACTCTATCCACTTGTATGCCGATGACTCGGCCCTTCATTCTTTCAACTTCATTTCAATTCTCTCCCTCTTTGTACTTTCTAGAATTGCCCCTCTTCGTCTTGCAGACGTTCCGATTTTCTATTGCTGGCTGGAGTCGTAGGCTGATTAGGAATTTCGACGGCTGGGGTCTCGGTCTCAACCTTGTGAATTCATACTTTAAAAACCCCAACTTCTACAAAATCTCCCTCTCTAAGACTACTTCTAACTTTTTCCTATCTCTCTCAACGGTTCTCTCGTCTCTCGCGTGGTTGACAAGCATAGTGAATTAAAGGCAGTAACCTTGGCCTTAACATAACAAAAAATGTCTTGAAACCTCCATCACAAACGGTTGCTCGGGGCGGCCTCAAAAAGAAATCGTGGGATTCTGTTTTAGGCTGCGATACTTTTTTCCTTTTCTCAGTTTGCTCCAGCTATACAAGGCCCTCATTCGCCTGTGATGAGTACTTGCTCTCATATTTCAGGGGGGTGCCCTTGGTTTTCACCCCGCTTTTGGATAGGGTCGAGGCAAAGGCCGAAAGGCTTATAGGAGACTGCTTCGTAGCACTGGTTCCAGCTCACTTTAACCCGACTATCTTTAACGGCGCAGAGATATTGGTGCTTTATCTTCGTTAAATTATAGGGATACCGCAGCGCGAGGTTCCTCAGGGAGCTTATCACTCGCGTAATCACCACCTTTACGAGGCCCTGCGTAGCACAAGGGTGCTGTTCGGCGTAGAAGGTTCTTGTCCGTGTTGATATTGTAATCTCAGCTTGTTCGCTGACTAATAGGATGGCCTCTTCCTTTCTTCCTAGCCACATTTTCTGTTCAAGGGGAAATTCCTTCCATTTCTTGTGTTCGTTGTTTCTGAATCTTAATCTACTCTGTGGGTCATCCTCTCTTTAGGACCTCGCGTTTAGTGACTGATCTTGCGTAGTTCGGGTTAGCTTGATAATGAATATGTTTGACTTGGTGTGCACCACCGCGCTTCCATTGCAGTAGGGCTCTGCCCGTTGTGTAGTGGTGGCGGTTGAGCGATTATATATTTTATACCTAGTATTAGGTATAGTTATAGTAATTATGATTTAAATATTATTATTAGTAGGATTTATTATAGGGATATTTAATATATGGAATAGGGGATAATAATAAGATATTATATATATAGTTTATATATAATTTTTACTCTATATATTATATATAGATATAAATATATATATAACTAATACTTAAGTGTGAAATATAGTAATAGTATTATTAGTATTAATATATTATATATAATTTTTATTCAAATTTCAAAGAGTAAACATCCGCATCTTCGGCATCCGCATCCTCAATCTAACTATTAGATCGCAATAATATGCCGCAATGCCGCATCCGGTGCATTCCTTTTTAAGATCTCGTACCGCATCGCCATCCGCAAACAGTCAAATTATGACATCATGTCCATCACTAATTATATATAATACTATAGTTATTATAGTGGTATTCAGTTTCAATAGGACACATCTCCTCTTCCCACATTATTATAAAAAATATATATATAATAATATATATTATATATAATGTATACCTATATATATATATATTGCATATATTAGATATTATATATATATATATTCATATTCTATATTTAGTTATTATATATATTTATATATATTAACCCTTATCCTAACCGTGCCATAATAATAAGTTATGGACATATTTATATAAGGATATAGTTCAGCCTAGGCTAACAGATATCTCTTTTCTGTTCTCTCTTTGCCTTTCAAAAAATAAATATAATAAGAAGGATAACCAAAAAAAGGAAAGTCAATAATCCATCGTCTACACAACTCTGTGTAAATTCTGCCTTATCGCTCCTCTTATTCGGCTCTGATGTTCTGTGCTGTGCTCCATTCTGAAATGGCCAAATCTACTTTGGCCTTTCCTATTTCTCCTGGGACGGAATCTGCATTCCTCTTCCTCCCCTTTCTCCTCTCAGGTGTCCTACATTGCCGTGCTTGATACATTTGATTGGGTGCATGGGCTGCCTGAAATCCATGAACGTTAGGCCAGGCGTCTCTCTGATGCCCACCATTTGCTTCTCCAGATGTGATAGGAATGGGCTTCGATCGTGCGGCATCTGCTGAGCCCACGTTTCCTTCGTCTCATATCCCACTATTATCTAGTGCTCTTCATCCTTCCTTTAATACTAGCACTTTACTCTCCAGTGTGGAGCGCGCTTACGTGTCTCTGAAATGGCCGTATTCCGAAGTTAATATCTTTGCCAGCTTCCTATTCTTTCGAACTTCTTCATTTTCTTTATTATTCATTTGCGTTATCTCATCCTTCCTTGGTTTCGATCACCAGTCAACGGCTTATTTCTCTCTGACTGCTGAGGTCTTGTCTACTGGCGAGTCCATCCCACTATTTTCATATCTAACGGTCTATTCCCCTGTTAGTCTCTCTACAGCCTTCCAGCCGACCACTAATGGAACACTGCTCGTGGTGGCGTCGTGACATATTCAAAGCCTATATATTTGACTGCGGTCAATGGTCACTCGCTTCGCTTCTCGTATAGCTAACTTATGCAAGTTACTTTCTTGTCAAACTTGCTCAATATCGAGCTGTTACAATATTTCTTTTCTGTCGATAATAGTTTCACTCAGGGTTCTGTTTCATATCTATGATCTCTCGTATGGTATTCCAGTAGTTTTTCATTGGAAAAAAATATAATTATCCCTCATAAACTGAACAAATCTAACTCTATGATTCCATGCTCATTAAAATGCTGATGACTCGAACTCTTCCTAGAACCTTGTGAAATGTCATTCTGTAAAATCCCAACTTCTACAATATTCACTCCAGTCTCCTAAGCCTACCACGCTTCTAACTTTCCATATATTATATTCTTTTGGTAATGTGTTTTCTCGTCTCTCCTTTTTGGCAATATAAAGTTGCTGTGGTGCCTTAACATAAACAAAAATATGTTTTTGAAACCTCTCATCACAACGGTTAAATAGGCTTAGCCTACAAAGAAACGTAGGGCCTAAATGTATGATAACTTTACGGTATTTGCCACCCCGGCCTCTAGCACTCGGCCAGCACCGGCTCCGACTAAGGCCTCCCCGCATAAGTAGTTTGTTTAATTAATTTGCCTCCGGCACTCTCTGAAACTTCTTGTATCCTTTATGGCCTTCGTTAAATCTTCTTCTCGCTGCTACGCAACAATGTTGCTTTATCTTCTGGGCTCCGGCACCTCCGGCTCCGGCTCCAGTGCTCAGTGCTCAGGCACAAGTAAACTCCAGACTCCGGTTTTCTTTTTCACCTCGAACATATTTCCCGATCCTGCCCGGCTTATTATTCATTCTCTACGGCCATTGGCCTACTTGTGGGGCTCCCAGCAACACTCCTACAGCGTAGTGGCGTGTGAAACCTCGCGTCCAGTTCAAGCTGATACCCCACCCCTACCATTGCGGTGTCGGGATGAGGTTAGCAAGTTGAGTGAACACAATAACTCCCTAATTAGGGGGAAGTAAAAAAAGGGCATGGCTCAATTACGTTATCATTCTCTCGACCAATTACAGCCGTTTCATATATATATATATATTATATATAATATATTATATATTATATATATATTATATATATATATAATTATATATAATATATATAAGTAATATATACTATAATATATATATTATATGTATGTATTAATTTTAAGGGTTTTTATTATCCATCATTCTCAGCAACTCCTATTAATAAACTAATTCTACTGTTAATCTCTGTATAGTAGTTTTAGAAGTGGAGTCATTCATTGATATCGGTATCGATCCCTCCTTGTAGATAGTAACTTTGCATGTTATCACAACTAGAGGTTCGTAGGAGAGAGATATTTAATCTCCCAAAATCCTGGCAGTAACAAACCGGGTGAAGGAATCCGGATTGGAAATCATTGATACTACCCGAACCAATTGCGAGGCCCAGCTCTGTTTGTATGTGTAACCCGAAAAAGCTCAGAACCCTGTTTGATTTCGATGACTTTATTCCTCTTCTCAGTTACTCCAGCTATACAAGGTCTCATCCGCGCTTTGTATGGAGATACCGCTCTCACATACTAGAGGGGAGGGGGTCTGGTTATTCGCTCGGCTCTCTTGAGAAAATAGGAATCGAGTCAAAGTCATAAAAGCTTATAAAAACTTATCTTTTTTTATATATATATATTATATAAAAGTTCACACCTCACGGCAATAGCCCTATTCAGGAGGGGAACTTTCTAGGGTAAATTCTCCTAGGATCCGAACTAGGATTCGAACCCGCGCCGTTGCCATGCGACTCCGTCGCTCTACGTTTGTGCGTCACGTACTTTCCAGTTCACTTGATCATTATCTTGCGGCCGATTTTCGTGTCCTCTAGTCTCTTTTCGTACTAGGTAACGCCAGCGGGCATATGTGCTCGAAGGACTTGATCTCACTCGCGTAGCCACCACCTTTACAAACCCCCTTCGGGTAGCACAATTGGTGCTGGTGTCGGCGGCCGGAACGAAGTTTTGAAAAGTTCCGGTGGATATGGTAGATTTCAAGGCTGTGCGCTGGGTGCTTCTTCTTTCCTGCTACCTCTGTTCCGTAGAATTCTCAATTCTCTTTCATTTTCTATTTCCTGCTGAACTTAATTTCCCTCACCTTTTGAAGGCGTTGCGTCTGAGTAGAACATACTCTGATATTTTATCGTTAGAACCGGCTGCACTTCTTGAGGCCGTCTGACACCCCTTTCCTTGCAAATAGGGCTCTGCCCGTATATATTATCATGATATATAGTACGTATATATAGTATAAGTAAGCCAATAATATATATACTATTATATATATATACTATTACGAGTTGATATACCTTTCAGATTTTGTCAGCAACTGACTATACATATACTTTATAGGTAGCTGATATATATATATATATATTGAGGTGCTAATCATATTATACCCGGTATAATATATTAAAATACTAGGCGTGATCATAGCTATAGTGAACTACGTCAGTCTACGAGTATATATATATATAGATATATATAATACTATCTAGTGTTATATATATAGATTATGATATTATGATATAATATATATATACCCATATATATATATAGTATATATAATAGAATATACTATATTTATAGTACATTCATTACTCTCGTGTAGGAGTACTGACTAGGTAGTGTACCTATAAATATGTGATATTGTAAATATATATATATATTATATATATATAGTATTATATATATATATATATATATAATGTAGTATATATATATATGAATAAGTAGTATATATATACAACATATATACTATATATATCTATT
>JABUQX010124183.1:0-12500 GCA_015478945.1 Trachelipus rathkii | reverse complement strand
AGATTCTAAGTAATGGTAAAATTTTGGGCTCATTATTGCCTCCAAAAGTATATATATATATATATTATATAATATTAATAAACTGTATATACTTCAAACGATAAAAAGTTATATATTTATTAACCCTTGCATGAATCTATCGATAAAACTTATATAAGTCATACGTATTCAAAGAAAACATGATAATATATACTAATATATGGAACGACGTATTATAGAATTATGGTTATGGAAAATGGAATAAAAAATTGTATTAATATTTTTTATTTTATTTTTTATATTTAATTATATATATCTATCCTGAATAAAACTTTTTAACTAGATGAATTAGAGTTTAATAGAGAAAACTTAAATAAACATATATAGGAATCAGCTTATATTAAATTATATTTTTTAGGGTCTCGAGCCGATTCGGATGGGGATCTAGATGGTGATGGGACGTATTCCATACCCTATTAATTACGTTAGGGGGAGGGCGGAGGAACTCCCCGCGTACACTCTAATGTAAAACCATGAAAGAGACGGTTGCAGGTTCCGCGAGACCCTACCCTCGAGACGGTGGGAAATAGTCCAAACTCACCGTCATCCCTCAGAGCAGGCGAGAGATCCACCGACTATCTTGTGACATCTTATTTGTGGTTTACCCTGGTAGGTATTTCATATTATAGTTAAAATAATAATAAATGCTTATTTTTTACTAGTACAAAATAACATAGTAATTTAATTATCATAGCAGATGATTCTTAAAAATAATTAATATAAGAACCAGAATTACAATGTTTATTATTATATACATATCGTAGTTTTGGAGATATTGAATAGTAATTAGTAATAATACAATTTTATTAAATAGTAATACTTTAGAATATAATCAAAGAATATATGTAATTATTATACTATTAATTTTTTTTTCATTTTCATAGCAATCCAAATTTACCATACCCGGGATATATACATTTAATTGCCTTTAAAAGGGAACATATTTTACTATTATTATAGCGAATTATTAAAATGATGATACTAATTAGATATATTTATTTTATGAGTAAAATGCCTCATTTTGTGATATTATAAATATATATACATAACGTAAAACATATAAAATATGTACTTTACTAAAAATTTATAAACTCTTAATAGAGTAATTCACCCAACTAGTGATATTCTGATGACTAATTTTGTTCCTTTTAGAGAGATAAGATGAATGAATATAGATATAGACAGACAAGCAATGGATTATAAAGAAGAATGAACATAAAGAACGAAAGGATATATACGATAGAGATATATATGATATATATAGAGTATAATATATAGATATATATATTATATAATATATATATTATATATATATTATAGACGTATAGTATAGATATAATATATATTAGATGATTATATATATATATAGAATATATATATATAATATATATAGATGATGAAAGATAGAGAGATATATATATATATAGGAAGAGAGAGAGAATGAAGAGTTGATTAATAGCGGTACCGTTTTTATAATAATGTTTTTTTTAAATACGTATTTTTATTATTCTGAATTAATAATTATGTTTCTTTAAGTATTTAAAAACTTTTAATTATAATTATTATACAAAGTAAAAGATTTCTTAATATAACCCATATTACACTAATATAATATATAATAAGAATAGATTTATATATTATACCAAACGTACAATTTAAATTTTGCCTCAACTTATAAGCGAATTATGAATATATACATAGCAATATAAACATTTCACGGTATCCGTAAATATTTGGGTAGTAGAAATATAGAATAAAAGAACAATAGTATATTTATCGTTACATAAACGTCCTTGTGGAATCTTCTCGACATAAATCAATCACTCGATCTTACGAAAAATACAAATAACTTCATACATAATCTATCAACTATTGACGCCCCACTTACTAATTCAGCAAAAATAACATAAAATAGACTTATACCGTCCCATATATACAAAAATCTCATATATGACAGAAACCTACAAACATACACAAACTAAATAACCCTAAACACTAATCATTCAGTATCGACTCATATGCCATAAATAAATTCAAAAAGTAACACAGCACATCATAAAATTAAACACTAAATCACAAAAAAAAATCTCACTCAAACTCAATAAAAAAAAAACAATCTACACCACAATCACAAAACTATCTAAACATCGACCTATATACTATAAGAAATCTACAAAAAGCACGCTAAAATATACAAAAAAAAAACAAAATAAATGATACAATAAACATTATACGACTCTTTCACATGATAATCATAAACAACTAATAATATATCATACCAGTTAATCTATAAACTTAATAAACACGAAATTATATATAATAAAATATAACATAAACCAGAGCACATCGCTATAAGAACATACATATAAAAAATAGCAATATAATAACATTCAAATATCCTATTACTAAAATTAGGTTCTAAAAATTTTCACTTTGGAAACAATATCTCCTGATAAACCACTCAATTTTTTCCATTGGAGGCCCAGGGGTGAAATACAGGCCAAATACTATCATACATTATATTATAAATAGTTAGGTGAAGTATTAGATGAAGCGGCAGTAACTGATTATTTATAATATTTGACTAAAATCAATGAATATAAGGAATTTACTTAGTAGTATAGTACTATAACTTTTTAATGGCATAAGGCATAGAGAATATAGTTAATTGATAATTATATAATAATACTATTATTATGATTATCTTATATACATTATATATATATATATTAAATAATTTAATATATAATATAATTAATAATATATATATAATATATTAATTTAATATATTATATAATATTAATATATATAATTAATATATATATATATAAATATTAATATATATTAATAATATATATTAATATATATATAATATTAATTATTAATATTATATTATATTATATATATTAAATAATATATAATTAATATACTTTAATATTCTTGGAATTTTATTCAATAAGTCGCAGAATATAAATAAAGTTTAATTAATGTATAATAATAATATATTAATTTAGAAATTCCAGAAATGCTTCTTATACACTTAGTGTCCAAAAATATTACTAGTAATACTATTATAACCTTATTCTTCATAATTAAGTAATCACTAATATAGGTATTAAATAATTTTCCTATATTAATCATTCATTAGATATGAAAAAGTGAAAGTAATATAATAATCTAATTTAAAATCTATTAGATTATATAAAGATATATATGATAATACCGCGGTATTATATATATATATCGTGTATATTAATAATATATAGGTATTATTAATAAATAATATACTCAATTATTGTAGCAGAAGTTCTGAACAATTCAGCATATATTGAACAATTTTAAAAGTAATTCATTTATAATAGCTATTTTCATCTTATTATTAGCTTAATTACGTCCTTTATAGTTGAATGATAGGACTTTGTTTATTAGTTATATTATTTATTTTTCCTTTTTTTTTCCAATTTAGGGGGTAGTAGATGGGAAAGGTTAAGAGAAAATTCGGGCAAACTTTCTTTATCAGAAATTATTTTCCCTTCTTTGACTCTGAGTGATATTCCCTCCCTCCTATAGAAGGATTTTAAGTGTATGAAAATGGGAAAGGATTTTTAAAGTAGAGTGATTCCGTATTTTATTGATCACTGATTTTAAATTCCCCGGAAAGACTAATAACTCCTAAAACAATTTGCGATATTCTTACGATCAAACCTACACTTCGGTAGACTCAGTTCCAATGGTAAGACCACCTAAATTAATATATAATGGCAAGGCCTGGAAAGAATCAAATTTTGCATCTGATGAATAATCCAACCGCAAATGCGCCGATCGATCGATTTGCATAAGCATGTACACACGCTCATACGCACACACAGACAATCTACCCTAATAAATTAAAATATTTATTATATAATAAAAGAGTCCGATTTAGTACAGGACCCAGGACTTACAGAAAGGATTCAGTTATAGGAGACTAAATTGATTGTTGTATTTCTATGGTGAAGAGACGAATTACTAACAATGTACCCTTACAAACTCAACACAATTCCGGTCTATGAATTTCATGAGCCGGATCGCGAAAATTGAACGACCTATTACTACTGTATAATATAAATAATAATAATAAATAATAATAATAATAAATAAATTAATAATAATAATACTATTAATAAAAATAATAGGACCTTTAAACTGCCTCTTCCCTCTCCTGAAAATAGTCCAGAACATGAATATAATATATAACAATAATAAAACTATTAACAAGGTAATTATATATAATAATAATAATAATATTGACCTCTAATATAATAATATATAATAATAATAATGAATACATTCAAAAATTTGATATATCAATAATCAAAAAATAATAGATGTACCAATTATCAGAATAATAAGGGAATAACAGAGATATACTGGATTAATAAACTTTTCCATACATAATATAACTAAATATAATTACGATAAATAATTTTGTATTACAGAATAATATAAATAATAATAAATAACAAACATATGATTAATAATAATAATAATAAGTGGATAATCAATAAATTATTGGTTGAGGGCACCAATGAGAAAATAATAAATATATCTGCCTTTCCACCCAACATGGTGCTTTTGGTTTTTTTGTTTTGTTTCTTGGTTTTCTTGAGTTTTCTAGATTACTTTGTTAGAACATTAAATTTATTTTAACGAATTTCTTGAGACAGAAGAAATTTTCTTTAATATTTATTCACCTGGAATTACTAAATTCTAACAAACTCATACTTAGACTTAATTGTGACTTAATAATTTACATCCGTTAACCACCATTCGTTAATTCCCAATCTCGGTTCTTGGTTTTATTATCTCTTGTTACGATTTAGTCTGTTTTGCACATCCACAGATACCGATATAAAATCGGATTTCTTTGTAAGGAACTGACTAGGTAATTATTTACGACTTATATTTGGTGATTATTATGGCAGGCATCGTTTTCGTATCTTATGAATTAGATAGAGCGGAGAAAGACCTGAATTTTTCTTTTTAATATTCATTGGAAAGCGCGAATTTAAAAATACAGAAATAGTAGTATCCAATAAATATCTAAACTACTGTCTAAATTCTAAGAACTTTGGGCTATGAATCATATAATAAAAAAAGCATCCCACCCTTTTCTTCTTTTTGTTTTCTTATTATTAGATTATTATTTATTTTATACGTGGAATTATGTACTTTTTTTATTTCATCTTATATTGAATTTTATTCTATTTGGATTGTCGGGTTTATCAAAGATGTCGTTTAACACCCCATATATAATCTATTATTGTTTGATTGATAAGATTTTTGATCTTACCATTTTATCTTTATATATTTTTATTATCCTACTGCTCTTTTTTATTCTCTGCCTTTAGTGCTTTTGGTAATTCAACTTATTTAATAAGAGTTCAAAATTTCTGTAGTTTAATATTTACGAGATAAGAGACCATCCCCTTTGATATACTGTAGTTGATTTATCTGGCTAGGAGTATGCACCGCTCCTCTTGCCTTTGTGACCCAGTCTTTTCCTACATGTTAATCCCGTGTTTTGCTGGATTGTGTCTCTATCCCAACGCGCAGCCTTTTTGTTTGCAGTTGTTGTCTTTTTTAAAATGTTTCAATTCTGTGTCTCTCGTCTCTCTTTTCTTTTCTGCGTCTCATGACATCTCCCTCTCTCCGTGCTCTCTGCTACTATACTCTCATCATCTATGTGTTCTTATCTTTTCTCGTCTCATCTAACATACTACTTTCTCTCTCTGCTCTGCTCTGCTCAACTACAGTCGTCCTCTATGTCTATTTTATATTTGTCCCCTACTTATATTTTCTTCATTATTTATAGGCCTTTCTTTTGACTTTCCTTGTATCTCGTCATTCTTTGTATTTTCTTTTCTTTTGCACCGTGGAGCTGTCTCTCTCTGTTCCTGTGCTAACACTAGTCTTTCTTTACCTCTCATTTACCTTGATTCATAGGTTTTCCTTGTGTCTCCTTATAATAGTATCTATACCTTGTGGTTACTGTTGATATTCTCTTTTTGTGTTTCTTCTTAATTACGGATGTGTCTATAGTTTACTTTCTAAACTCATATGATGTTTACTCTCTCTATTGTGGGCATCACTCTCCATCAAGAGGCAAAAAAAATTATCTCTAAATGGCTCAGTTCCCCACATCTAATGACCTTATTCTCCCACATTCCTAGAAATAACATATCACCCGTTTATAATGTGTCTACTATAGAGGGGTCATGTATCAATTTTACACAGTCAGTCCTGAGATTATTGACGTAGTGGGAATTAGGTCCGTGCTACCGTGAACCAATTATATTATATGTTTAATTATGGTGGTGAATAGAGTTACACACGTCCAGATAATTTTATAGACAGGATGAGAGAATCTGAACTGCCCTCGTGAGTGCTCGTAGAAATATGCGTCCCTTATATTATTAAGGAGCCACTTAGAAGCCACCGGAAAACAATGATGCACGCCACCCAAGAAACAATGCCATATTTCCAAAAAAACCCGCATATGTCGAAGACCCCGTCCGCCTAGTCTAAAGAAGAGGGGTTATAGTAGAAGAGCGGCATAAAGAGGAAGCCACACGCATAGGGCCTCTTGACTCAAAAAAGCACCAGCCACCGGGCGCACAACCAAGGTCAACAACCCGGAAGGAAGCCCCCTACACCTAAAAGCCGGAATTGTCTCCAGTTCCAAAATCCACTTATGGAAGAGTGCTCAAAACACCCGAGGCACCATTCCTTAAATCTGCCCGCCCGGACTATTTACTGGGGAGATACTCTCTTGTATAACACTACTTATTTATTTTAGACCATACATCAACAACTCTGGTATTAAAGTAAATTCTTACACTAATCACTTATCGCATTACAATTTGAAGGGGCAATAATCCGCTTTTCAGACCAAATAATCAATAGTTTCGCGCCGGTTTAATCTCCCTAGTATTCGAAATATTGTTACATTATATTGGTATTTTTCTCTTGACATCATTCCCACCAGATTTTCCCAATGATATATAATATGATAACCCAAACCAATTCCACATGCATTTAAAACTAAGTTGGTACTAATATTCTAGCCTGTCCGAGAGATATCAACCCCAAAGACACTCTTGCGCCGATGGATGAATACTTGGTAGTTGCAAGTGGCCTTCCTTACCGACAAGTCCACTAGGTCATTTTCAGCCCCTTTCATATAAATTTAAAACGGCACTTATTGTTAACTGTAGAGACCATATTCTCACTCCTGCCCTTGTTCATAAATTAATCTGTTTAGCTTTACTGTCCCCTGTTAAAATTCTAAAACTTTTACCGTGGATCACACAATAAGCCCAGCCTGAATCTTCCTTTATAACATTAATTATTGCAGCATAAAAATTATATTAGTATATATATAATATATTCCACTTATTACTAACCCTCTTTCCCATATTATGAATAGTATTATATATTTATATATAGTTATAGTATAATTATATAATTTACCAATAATTATATAATATAATATTAATTATATATAGTATATTCTGTTAATACTATATATATAACATATATACTCTCCGTCATACTATATCATTGCCTTAATTTATTATTACTATCTACTACTTACTACTACACTATTACCTATATTACGGGGCTAATTTTATTACTACATACATTTATAACATACTATCGCTTTGATTATTATAAACAAATAGTTGTATTTATTGTTAGAAACTTCCAATATGCGGTTTCTATCTGAGTCTAAACTTTAAATTTTAACTCTAGTCCTTAATTACAGTGAAAAGGGGGAAAGTGAGAAGGTGCTGTACTTCTACATGCCTGTTGCCCAACAGCTTTTCTTTAAGACTGCCATAACATTTTTTACTATTATATAGATATTAAGTAATTTACGTTTCAAGGCAGCGTAAAATTTTAATAGAGTGAAAAAATTCTTACTACTTTGAATCAATAAGTATTACTATTTTACAATTTACGTTAATATCTTAGAATGGTTTTTATCTGGTATTATAAAAAAAATGATTTAGTCAAACTACAACCTAAATTGTATAGTATTAAACTGATCAAAATAGATTAAGCTATATATTTTTTTGTCTCAGATCATTGTGTGTCACCGAAACTAGTGACAGTATTATATATATATATATTATATTATAATTATTTATATCATATTGATTTAATTACTAATATATAATATATATATATATATTTTAATATATATATTAATTATATTATAATAGTAATTTATATTTAATTATAATTATATATTATTATATATAATTTATATTATATATATATATATTATTTATTTAATTATATTAATATTATATTAATTATACTATAATTATTTATGATTTAATATAATTTTTATTATTTATATATACATGATATATCATCTAATAACCAAACCTAGTATAGACTATTATATATATATTATATATTAATATTATAATTTATAATTATTTATTATAATATGATATATTATATTATATTAATATATTCTTATTTACATATATATAGTAGTGTACCTCCGTCATTTTTATATTTATATATATATAATATATATATAAGCTAGTTAGCGAAAATACACGAGGTCCAGCTAAGCATTATCAAGAAGCTTTAAGAAAATTTTATTTTACAGATTTAAATTCTCGATATGCCCCGATAGGGCCGATACACACACATTTGAAATAGATACTTAAATGAAGGAAAAATAGAATCAAGATCGAGTGATTTAGTAATAATGGTAAATATGGTAGAAAAACTTATCCTGTAACGATATTAATAACGTACACTTTAAAGATGTGGTAATGTAGTTTATGCTGGCTCGGTCTGGTCCGAAAAGTTTTAATACCAGAGTACAGACGATTAATGTAAAGTGTCAAAAAATATCGTACTATAGACGTACCATTTAACATCCAGAGACTCGTTCGACTTAAAAGAGTGGTCCAAATTGCCGAAACTTGTGAAACTCCTCCTCCAGATTTATCAGAGAGCATATATACTAATACTCAATGCGTCACATATCTGAGAATAGAAAAGAAGATATATTTTCTCTTTTGGCCAGTCGCTCGTATTGTGTAGCACAGATATATATTCTGTGAGATTAATATTAAGCTCTAGAAGTCGTTGATTACTTTGCTATGACTAGAGCTCATCGTTCGCCGATCGAAACGAAAGCGGCTTCACTATGTAATAATGTACCATATGGTGCGTATATAGTATATATAATTCGATTAGCATAATCTCTTCAAAGATGAACTTATAGGGAATATGAGCGACGATATAGCTATAGCATT
This sequence comes from Trachelipus rathkii, assembly GCA_015478945.1. Classification (NCBI taxonomy): domain Eukaryota; kingdom Metazoa; phylum Arthropoda; class Malacostraca; order Isopoda; family Trachelipodidae; genus Trachelipus; species Trachelipus rathkii. Next base: position 3,135 of record JABUQX010124183.1, on the reverse strand, counting down.
GATATGAGGATTAGTATAGTATATGATATAGTATCATTATACAGTAATGATAGTATATCCTAGAATTTATTTATATAGCTCACTTAATAGTAATGAACCAATTTTTAATAAATTTCTCAAACTCCAGGTATACACAAGTGCTCTCAAAGGAAACATCTAATTAAATATTACTATACTTCCCGGATATTAATATTTATAGTATATTTTATCAGCACCTTATCAATATATTATGACGCCAAGACTGCGTCTGTTATATTTAAAAGGATGAACGAAACGAGTAAATCGCGCCACAGGTTGTTATTAGAGAATTTTCCAGATGGTGTTTCCCATAATCCCAGCCAATGAACCTACTCATATGACAATCCTAGAATAAAAGATCACTGGGGAGAAAGTGGTCAACAGAAAGGAACGGGCTACGCAAGTAATTAATGTTTAAGGGATCAGAGAGGAAAGTTTAAGTTGTTTGTTTTCGAGGATGTTAGTTTGTAAAAGTCATCGTGTACTGTATGAGCATAGTATTCACGAAGTATTATAAGAGCTTCCAATATCCAGTACTTGAAGTATATAAGGGCCCATACTTGTCAGGCTACTTTACCTCTAGGTATTAAGTAGATTAATGGTACTAAGATATAGACGCGATAAATTATTATTTATTTTATTATTCTTCTTACGTTCCCATTTCAGTTTAGCACCTACTATTAATAGTGTATATATATTTCAGCTTATAACCTTGCGGTATATATAATACTATATATATTATATATATTATTTATATACTATATATTATATACTATATTATAAAGTAATATAATACTATTACTATATAGTTTCACTTTACATTTTTGAGGCGATATTTTTTAAGCGATATATCGATATAACATAACAGTATATATATATATATATGTAGGGCACTCACCCAATCGCGCTTTTAGCTTCTTTGATATAAGCTATATACCGGTCTAGCTTCCATATTTACCCCAGGAAATCCTTTTATTGGTATAAGTAGTCGAGTATATTCGCTATTATCTAAATTCATTTACGTTATTTTTTATAGTTATATAAGGTTTTATGCAACATATGAGCCTACCTACCTTACTTATATATAATATAATTATATATATATATATAGATATATATATCTATAATATATAATTATATATAGTTAACAATACATGAAATATTTATATAATATATATATATATATATATATATATATATATATATATATATATATATATATATATATATATACCTTAGTATATATATTATATATATATAGATAATATACAGAAGTTAATTTAATTTATAAGACCTAGAGGTATATATATATATATATATATGATATATATATATATATATATATATATATTATACCGTATATATATATATATAGGTAGTATATATAATATATATATATATATAATATATATATATATATATATATAAGCCCTTATAAAGTACTATGTTATATTATTATATTATATATATATATATATATATATTATATACATAGTTAGTGATGTATTCAGCGAACCAGTAGGCATCCAAAGCACTGCAACCCTCCAATCTAAATACAATCAAAATACCACAAGGACCTAGTATAACAGCTTGCGATTCTTAAATTTTCTCCTGTCTCTTCAATATTAAAAATTGTACTACGTTTAACGTCCTATGCAAGCGGAACTCTAACTAAATACTCTGCCATTGCACTCCTTTCCTACTGGCCATAGATAACCAGAGTGTAAACATCTACTAAGTAGCACGTTTGCTCCTCTAACACGATCTCTCGACTAGTCACGAGTAACTTCAACAAATCTTTTACCGTGAAAACTCGCGTGTTAGAGGTAGATAAGTATCAACACCAAAAACTATCTCCCTAACAACAGAGATTAGAGACTAAAACAGAAAAAAACAATCATTTTCATAATACTTCATAATATTACTAATTCTTCTCAAATAAAACCTCTTACCAAATGGTGGCATACAGCTCTTAAGATGTCGAAATCTGGCGAAAGAGTGCATTAAAAAGATCTCAATATAATATAATATACTATAGTAATATTATCACTTATATTATATTATTATATATATAAAATATATTAATAATCTATATACTCTATAATAAATACATAACTAGTTTATATACTAGTATCAATAAAATGCAGCTAGTATTATTTAGTAATATTTAACTATTAGATATAAGTAAACATACTATGTATCTACTATATATATGATAATTTATAAATGTGATAGTTATAAACTATGTTATAATTTACCAATATTGAGACGTATAATAGTAAATAATAGTGAAATATATTTCTTTGATGTATAAAATTTATTAAGTTTTCATATAATGGGAAATAATACTGATATTTGTCACGAACGTCTGCCTTTGTGTTAATATCTATTATGCATGTGTGGCCAATTGCAATATATATATATATATATATTAAATAATGTTTGTATGTGTATGTATGTAGGCTATGGTATTAGTATATAGTAAAAATTGCAGGTAGATGATCTGGTATAAATAACCTTCAAGATTATTCTCAAACGACCAATACTGAATAATATACTACCTTACCGTATATACTATCTATATATATAATGACATTATTGTGATCAAAAAATAAGTATTTAGTTTTGTGAGGAAAACCCCCAATATTATGACTTTCATTACCCTTCTGATGTATCGAATAACTTAATGACTACTCACTCGCTATATATCATATTCTATTTATTAATATAATATGTTTCTCTCTCACTCCATTGTTCTTCATATAAAAGATGTTGTAGAGTACTTATTATTATTTATTACTACTACCTTACCATAATTGTATCGGCGATACCGTATATAATTAACAGTTTCCATACTAATTAGGTAGTTATATAATTGGGTATATATAAGTTTGCTGACTAACTGGCTATATTATATAAAAGTTCCTCCTTCAAAGGGACATCTATTCTTTATATCTCTATCATCCCCCCCTTCAATATACATATACGTGCTAATATCATATATCCCCTCATTCAGTTCAATATGGTATGACTCTATCTACTATGCCCCCTCACTATACTACCTCCTCACGCCTCACCTAGTTATTTTTACTATATATATATACAAAGCGTGACTGA
>JABUQX010124182.1:0-30000 GCA_015478945.1 Trachelipus rathkii | reverse complement strand
ACGTTTAAAAGTTAGTATAATATATAATAATATATATATATATATATATATATTATATATATATATATATATATATCAATATTTATATACTATATATATATATTATATATATATACAGTATATATTTTAACTACTCTAGCGCCCATGGGCCCAAAAAAATTTTACGCCCCTTACAAATATATTTTATATATATATATATATATATATATATATATATATAATATATAATATATATATATATATATATATATAATATTATATAATATATATTATATATAATATAATAATATATATATAATCTTATATATATATTATATATATTATATATCAAACCTACAATTATTACATCAACATGTTCAAAATTAATTGATTCATTACAGGTTTTCGGTCTGCCTTTTCGTAGCAAATTTGTCAGATAATATACTTCGATAATCTAATTTTACCGTTTGAAATTCATTTTCAATAGCATACTACAGCAAGATGAACAGAAACGCATGTTGGGACTGGGACGAGCCGTAAATAATTTTTAACCCTTCTAAGTGTGGAGAATGATCTTTCAGGCTGAGCAGTTTGTCGCAGGAGTACATAAAAATAATTTTTAAAGCAAATATTAGATTTTGGATAATTATCATGAAGGCTTCTAATAAAAATTTGTATAATTGTACAAGTTTGACTGCCATTACCTCTCTTCTTAAAAGCAAACATTTTTAAATGAATGCTTCTGCTTCCAAAATCGTTTTTAAGTTCTGGATCGAAGATTTTTTGTAATAATTTCGCTGATTTATGAATGTCGTCTGGGTCGGTTTTGGTGAGATTTGATAAGAACAAAAACTTTTCTGAAAATTCGCTGTATGCAAAACTTCGCCTATTTAATTCTGTTGACAGCTTATCTAGTATAGTATTGAAGCTTGCTTGAAGAATGCATATTTGATTATTTCCTTCTTTCTCATATCTTAGTTTAGATACATTCTTGATGTCTTTTTGTGTAAAGATTTTCAATTTTTCTTTGGCACAATTTTCGTAGGTTTCTAATGAACTTCTAATTTCATTAACTAAGTTACACAGAGAGTTATACAAATTAATAACGGTGGCCACATCCATATCTTCAGATTACAATTTTTTATTTACAGAATCAAATCTTTCAAGTATTGGTTCCCATATTAAAGACATAAAGAGTATTTCATAGGAACTCAATTTTTTTCAAAATTCCCTTTGCCTCTTGCTGAATGACTGGTCTCGCATTTTTATCTTCAGATATATAGTTTATAGCCTTAACAATAGCTTCCAAACCTTTAGGACTTTTTACAAGCTTCTGCTCGAGCTGGACCACCTTGTCCCACATAGTGTTTTTTTGACAGTATATTCTTTGAAGAAATATTTCTAAGATACCCCAACGATTCGATAGAGCAAGAGAAAAAATTATAAAAGATTCTGAAAGCCCAGCAAAAAAAGAAACGCCTGTTTACAAACAGTGGCCAGCGCTTAGATTCCAAAACTAAATTAAGGGAATGAGCTGAACATGGTATGAAATATGCTAGATGGTTGACCTATTTAATTCTTGTTTGCAGGCCAGAATATATTCCTGACATATTAGCAGCATTATCATACGTTTGACCCCGACAACTGCTTATGTCTAATTCATTTGCTTTGAGAAAACTCATCACTGTTTCCGCTAATTATTTACCTGTATGACCAGGATTTTTAATAAATCCTAAAAAGCGTTCTTTGGGCGTACCTTCTTTGCTAACATATCTGATGATAAAGCTCAGCTGATCTTTATGAGTAAGTGTCTGAGTTGAATCAAAAATAAGTAGAAAAATAAATTACTTTCCTGAATTTCTTTCACTATTTCAGTGATTACCTTTCTAGCCATAATTTGGATAAGTTCTTCGTAAGTGCTATGTGATAAATAAGAAGTGCTTCCTTTGCCAGAATTTTGACATTGAGATAGGTGATTTTGTAAAAAAAGGGTCAAATTCTGCAATAAGTTCCAGACACATCATAAAATTTCCATTTCGAACAGAGCCAGCTATTTCATCATCGCCTCGGAATGGGAACCCCCGTGAGGAACGTTTCTTAATAACAGCAATAACTCTTTGTAGTACATTTCTCCAATATTTTACTTCTTCTTCTAATTGAGAGAGCAGCTGCTTGTCAACTCTACATAATGAATTACTTAGTCTCTTCAGCATCAACATACAATCACGATGGCCAACGGAATTTTCATGTTCAGTCAATCTTGTATTTCCATCCTTCCAATCGTTAAATCCTTCTGTTACAAACTGAGATACAACACCGCCTCCAAAAAGTTTACACAGACCACAAAAGACGCATCCTTGACTGTTAGATTACACTAAATAGTAACGTTTCACAACATCTCCATTCAAAAGTTTTCGTTCAAACAAGGATTTTGTTAAGAATCTACTTTATCTGGATAAATTCTCTTAGAATTAAAAAAATCTATGTCTGAATTTTGATTAATCCCATTTTTTGCAAAGTAGTCTCGCGTGGCCTCACTAACCTTCCAATAAAATGAATCATCGCTTGGTATAAAGATTTCTTTGTCTTGGGCTTCACTAACCCTTCCAATAAAATGGAATCATGCTTGTGCATGAAAGATTTTTTTCTTTGCTTGTGCTTCGTCTACCTGGTCACTATTCTACGACAGTATCAGCTAAATAAGTCGATGCCAATATGTTTTCCAACGATACCCGTGTTATCGTTAATCATCAAATGGACACTTGTTGAATTACTTCAGATTCTTCCCGCACTCACGACAGATCATTGTTCTTTATTGATAAGAAATGATACTACTCTTAGTATTTTAAGATACTAGGATAACACTTCATTTTTCCTTTCTCCATTTTCTATTCTGCTATTTACGTATTTTGCGCCGCTCAAAAAAATATTCCGCCCTCCAGAATTTGCCGCCCTGGTCCCGGGCCCATGTGGCCCAAAATCAGTAATAAATTTATATAATAAATAATATATATAATATATATATATAATATATATATATATAATATATATATATATAATATATTATATTATATATATATATATATATATGTACCGAAATCATTACATATAGTATAAAATTTATAAATTATATGTCAGGGCAACCTTGTAGAAATCCTGTTGTAAAAGCCGAAAGAATTGTTTCTTTCTTTTTATTTTTATATTTCAAGGTCACCGAAGGTAGCCACCTGTAACTAACGGCGGCTCATGGGGATAGAGCCAGTGTTTAAAAAAATAGACCCAGGAGAGCTAACAGGCTTTGCATCTCTCTCGTTAATAAATTTGTAAAGTTATCAAAGGACACATTTAAGAATAATGATATTGTAGAATAAATATTTCTTTTTTTTGAACAATTTAGTTAAAACCACTTAAATTGTTTCTGTGTAAAATAATCATTAGAAAGTAATAATAAATAAAAAATAACCTAAAGAAGAAGCCGTTTCCATATTCCAAAACTATTTTATTGTTTGCTATATCAAAGTGATCTTTTAAATAGGGCCAATTGATGCACTTGAGCATAATATATCTTTTTCAGTATATATATATATATTTATATAATATATATAATATATATAATATATAATATAAATATATATAATAATATATAATTATATATATATATAATATAATATATATATAATATATATATATATATATATATATATATAATAGTTTTTCAAATTAGGGGTTTCCTGAGGCCAAGTGAAGTCGGGTTTTGAGGCGCTTTTTTATAAGCAGGAATTCCAAGCTCAAATTGGCCGAACCCCAGACTTGGAATGTCTCGTATAATCGTTAAATTTCGGACGCTTTAAGACGATAATTATGGGTCTAGATTTGTAGCAAGTTAGTAATCAATTTTGCATGTCAGATTGACCATATTTGAGTCCTTAAAGAAGATTAGTAAACAAGTTCTTATTTAAACCCACACTTTTTTCACTTAGCCCTTAATTTTAAAGGATTCTAGTTATTCGTATCCCTTCAACATTTGAGTTATGCCACCTTATATGGATAACATGACGTAGAACGATGTTTCTCCCATAGTGTGTGCTTGGCCCATAAAAATAGGAGAATACGATAGAAGGATGAAAATTTGGAGATTGCATAGAGGAGGAAGAAGTAGGAGGAGGGAGGAGGAGGAGGAGGAGGAGGAGGAGGAGGGTTAGGCTGGGTATGCAATGGAGGATCAGTTGTAAGCGGAAGGGGAAGAATGCATAAAGAGAAGTGAGAGAAAGGACAGTCGTTGTCGGGATCCAGAGAAGGAAGGAGTCGGAGAAGAGTCGGAGTCAGTACCGGCACCCGATGCTGGAGCCAGTGCGGTGCGGTTGCTGAATAATTAATATCGTTTAACCACATTTAGGTGTCCTTATATATAATATATTATATATAATATATATATTAATATATATAATAATAATATATATATATATATAATATATTATAATTATAATAATATATATAAATATATTATATATATATATATATAATATATATATATGTATAAATATATATAATATATATATATAGATACATATAATATATATATATTATATATATATACTATATATATTATATATTTATATATATAGTAGATATATAATATATATAATATAATTATATAATAATATATATATAATATTAATAAATATATATATAATATTATATATATTATTATATATATATATATATATATTTATTTTATAAGGCGACGACGGTAACAAGTAGAACAATAATATAGGATGTAAAAGCCTCGTAGATGGGAGTGTCTGGGGAACCCTCGGATAGGGTTCCAGAAAGAAAAGCACCCGAGAATGTGAACAAAGGGACTTAAGGGAGGAGGAAGAAGGTTGAATGGAAAGTAGGAAGTAGGTAGTAAGGAAAGTAGAATAGCAGAAAAAATCAGGGTTAAAATACCGCACACCCGTGCATGGCCTGTGCGTGCTGAAGTAGTAAAACATTTCGTTTAGCACCATATATGGTACCAATTACATATGTTTTAAAGTCAGTAGAACGTGAATATTGAAAGGATTTCAAGGTTCCTATAAGATTGGCTGAGGACCCCCCCTCCCAAGAGAGGGTTCGAACTGAAATTAAAAGAAGAAAAGAAATTGCGCAGAAGAGAAAGAAGAGAAAGGGATTTGTAAATTAGAACTGGATGTACAGGTCGTCATTTGTATTGCATCTTACAAAGATAGCCCGTTTTCTAAAGGGTTTTGAAGGACTAACGTTTCTATTTTCACATCTTCATTTTTTATAAAACGTCAACCTGAATAATATAAATTTTTTTCCTAAGTTAAAACAGGTATATTTTTTGTTTGCTATTTTTATTTTTACAAGTTTCATTTTACATTTATACTTTGTGTTTAATTTTATTTTATTTTTAATTTTTAATTATTTTTAATTTTTTTTATTATTTTTATTTATTTTTAATTTTATTTATTTTAAAAACTTATTTTTGTTTTAAAACTTTTTTTTATTTATTTCAATTTTACTTATTTACATTTATTTTTTCAAACTTTTTTTTTTTAAGTTTCATTTTACATTTACACTTTACGTATAATTTTTTACTTTAATTTTTAATTAATTTTAAATTTTTATTATTTTTTATTTCTTTTAATTTTATTTATTTTTAAAAATTATTTTGTTTAAAAACTTTTTTATTTATTTCCTTTTCCTTTATTTAAATTTATTCTTCAAACTTTATTTTATAAGTTTCATTTTACATTTATATTTTGTGTTTTATTTTTTATTTCAATTTTTTTTTCATTTTTTATTAATTTTAAAATTTCTATCATTTTCTTATTTACTTTTAATTTTATTTATTTTAAAAAAATATTTTGTTTTAAAACTTTTATTTATTTTAATTTTACTTATTTAAATTTATTTTTCAAACTTTATTTATTTTTTAGGCTTATTTATTTATTTAAAATATACATTTTCAAACACTTTATTTATTTTTTTATTTTATTTGTTAAAGTAATTTTTGTTTTTACTAAAAGTTTTGTTTTTTAGACCCTAAAGCAGTAAAGCCTTAAAAACGTAAGGACCATTAATTTGACGGCGCATTCGCGAAAAACGCTTGCAGTTCTGTAAAACTCGGGAAAATTAGCGAAATTGGATAGCAGAGTGTGACGTCTTGCGAAAAAAACATTCACGATCGTACGTGAGTATGAGAGTAATCCAGGAAAGTAACTTAGGAAAGTACGTGAGCAATGGAAAGTACCCAGAAATGTAGCTGGGTACTAGAAAGTGCTAAATGCAGCTAAAAGTGCCAGAAATATATCGAAAAAGGCTAAAGAGTGCCAAAAATTATAAAAATATACCGATGGGTTGCCAGATTTAACGGTTAAACTAACAAAATTGCAGGAAAAATGCTTAAAAGTTTCAAACAGGTTCAGGAAAGTAGCTCAGTACTAGAAATTCGCTATAAAGTAGCTAAAATAATATATATAATTATCTTTTTAAGATCTTTTGTAATCTGGCACTTTCGTCAGGTGCCAGATTTGTCGCTGAATATTCGATATATATATATATATATATATATATATATATATAATATATATATAATATATTATAATATTCGAATATATATAATATATATATATATATATATATATCATATATATAATATATATATATATATAAAGTATATATATATATATATTATATTATATATATATATATATATATATATATATATATATATATATATATATATATATATATATATATATATATATATATATATATATGTATGTATATATATATACAGGTTGCCCGATTTAGCAACAAATCTGGCATCTGACGAATGTGTCCCTTATACTACTGATGGGGTATTGAAAGAACTAGAGGTAAGGTTTATAGGGAAAGGATTTAGACTGATGAAGAATGGAAGAGAATGGAATGTGCCCTGCTTATTGTAAGTTGTTGATTTGGTTTCGACTTACGTCACGTTCTTCTCTTTAACTATCCTATTTCCGTGCATTTTCCGCACAATACCTCAAACAAAAACAAATCCCATCTGAAATATCGGGTTGTTTCTGCATTATTTTAACTTTAAACATCCAAATATTAAATTTACATTTGAAAGAGGAGAAAATAATTCCCCCAGATTTTTGACAAAATCAATATTACAAGGAAACGACGACAAATTTCAGACTAGTGTTTATAGGAATTCAACATTTACCGGTTTGACCACTAAGTATGATTCTTTCATCCCTCATATTTATAAAGTTAATTTGGTAAAAACTTAAAAAAACGTTATTGACAGACAAATAAAATTTCTTCATCATATATTAATCTTTCAGATGAATTAAACTTCCTGAAAACACCTTTCCTGAAAAATGAATTCCCTGGCTTTCTCATTGAAAATAAAAACAGCTCTCTTTAAAATTTCAACAAACTCTTCCGGGAAAATTAACTGTATTTAAGGAACTTCTATATCTCAAGTTGCCATTTTTGGGGAATGTGAGTTACCAAAATTGAAAGGAAAATTATGGGAAATATTAAAAAAAATTAAAATACCCTCCAGTCTTAATCTAAACTATTTTTAATAAATTGATAACAAAAATTCTTAAAATTTTTCAAGTATAAAGAAAGACTTCCGTACACCCATCTTTGCTTATCGTTAAATATATAAATTGATAACTGTGGATGGGTTGTATGCACGATATATTGGGAAGACTTATCGAAGGTCTTTCAACTCGACATTGCTGAGCAACAAAGGTGTTTCCTTCAGAACTTTTGGAACAATTAACATCACCCCCGCCCCCTTAATCAGGCTATAACTTCGCATTTCTCTACAATCAAAATCACCTATAATGGAATTCAAAATTTTTAAAATTTAGATTTTGAAAATAGCCGAATCTCCATTTATGTTGGAATCTTTTTTGTATTATGGCACCACAAACCCACGTTAAAGTGAAAATTTGCATTCTATCATAAATTTTTTAAGTGAGATTTCGCCATTTGACAAATTGCTTTTTCTTAAATCGTTATATTTTAATATACTTATAATTATTTAATTTATATTTCTTATGTAAGGTTTAGATTATTTTTTTTCATCTCATTTACCTAGTCTTTCAGAGAATGGGTTAGGAAATAGCTCACCCGAAAACTAGTCGGAAAGTAAGAATTTTTTGACAATAAAAAATAAGTTGTTTCCTTTACTGGCTGCTATCAAAATTCCGCCTTAATAAGAAAAAAGGTTCTAATATTCAACCTGTTTTACTATAATATATATATATATATATATTATATATTATCATATATATATAATATATATAATATATAATATATATATATATATAATATATATATATATAATATATAATATCAACTGTTTTACTTTATATTTATATATATATATATATATATATATATATAATAATATATATATATATAATATATTATATAATATAATATATAATATATATATAATAACTTATATATAGTATACAGTATATATATATATATATATATATATATATATATATATATATATATATATATATATATATTATATATATATATATATAAAATAAAGTAATAGAATATATATATATATAATATATATCAACTGTTTATGTCTTATATATATATAATAATATAATATATATATATATAATATATATATATATATATATATATAAATATATATATAATATAAATATAATTAATATATAATACATATAATATATATAATATATATATATATAATATATATATATATATATATATATAATAATATATATATTAAAATTAATTTATTATATATATAATATAATATATATATATATATATATATATATATAATATATATATTATATATATATATATATATATATATATAATATATATACTTACTAATATATATATATATTGTATTTATTTATAATTATATATATTATATATATATAATATATATATATATATATATATATATATATATATATTATATATAATATATATATATATAATATAAGTAATGATATATATATATATATATATATATATATTATATATAGTATATATATATACATTGAGTTTACCCCTTTTTTGATTAGGGCTCTGCCAGTGAGAGGTGGTATTTATATTTAAGAGATAGATAGATAGATATATAGATAGATAGATAGATAGATAGATTAGATAGAAGATAGATATATAGATAGATAGATAGATAAGATAGATTAGATAGAATAGATAGCATAGAATAGGACAGATTTTCTCTTCTTAACAGATACCGATAGATAGATCGAGATAGATAGATAGAAGATAGATAGATAGATAGATAGATAGATAGATAGATATTATTTACGAGTTTGATTTTGGAATTGATATAAGATGAATTTAAGGAGAGCAGAATGAGACACTAAGTAATAATAGCACTATGAAAGCTCATTGTTGATTCCTCAATAAAATCAAAATAAAGGAAAAAGGAAATAGATATCAAGATTAAAATGCAGAAATGAATGAAAGGAAAATAAGGCGTATGAGAGAGAGAGAGAGAGAGAGAGAGAGAGAGAGAGAGAGAGAGAGAGAGAGAGAGAGAGAAGAGAGAGAGAGAGAGAGAGAGAGAGAGAGAGAGAGAGAGAGAGAGAGAGACTTAATTCTGGAGGAGTGAGTAAAGGGGACTCTCACTTGTTTGGACAATATTCAAATATGTTTTTGTTTTTTATCAGAAATTTCAATATAAATTTTGTTGTCGTTCACGAGATCAGACGAAAAACAAAAACATTATTTAAAACAGAAGAACTTTCATTCCTGTTCTTGCTAAGAATTCGTAAACAACTTCATAATTTATTCGGAAAAGGAAGAATTTACTCAATTACCCTTTTTATATTTAGAGAAGAAAAATATTTCCAATTTGCCTACATAAAGACATTTCAAATATTAAAGAAACGTTCAAAAAACTTTAACATTTCATCAATAATTGAGAGATTATAATGAAATTGCGATAAATTTTACTGAGAACAATTGTTTAATAAGAAGAAAAAAAAATATTTTAATTAAAAGATTTTTTTTATGAATCATTCTTTAATTAAATCTAAATCAAAACATGCAAAATAAATGCTGGTTGAAATTAGAGCGTTCACTGACAATTTATAGGCAATGATAATAGAAGTATTATTCTAATAGAATAATATAAATTATTATAAATCAGATACATAATATATATTTTATCTGTAAATTTTTTAACAATATAATAAATCATTCCTAGAAGGTATTAAGATATTATATATACTCGTACATTGGCATCAAGTTGAAAAAAAAAACCATGTTTAAAAAACAAACAAAAAAACAAAGTTTTTTAAAAAGTCAAAAAAATATCAAACCTTGTTTTTTACGTGTTTTTTTACCTTCAAAACCAATATTTTAATTTTTTAAGTCTTGTACTAGTTATTAGTTATTTTTATATTATTATATTATTAAACTAAATGACCCCATTTGATTCATTATATTAATGTCGCTGTAAGCTTTTGAGATAAAATTTTATTTTATAATCTTTAAAAATAGACAGTGAGTTTTGAATGAAATTTAATTTTAAACAAATATATATATATTATATATATTATTATATATATATATATATATATATATATATATATATTATATATATATTATATATATATATATATATATATATATATATATATATATATATCTATATATATAATATATATATATATATATATAGAGGACCTTATATTATATAATATATATATATGTATATATATATATATATATATAATTATATATATATTATATATATATATATATATATATATATATATTATAATATATATATAATATATATTAATATATATATATATATATATATATATATATATAAGGCCATATATATATAATATATATATATTATATATATATATATATATATAATATATATATTATATATATATATATTATATATAATATATATATAATATATATATATATAAGTAATATATATATAATTATATATTATATATATATCATATATTATATATATATATTATATATATATATATATTATATATATATAAGTAATATATATATATATATTATATATATATATATATATATAAGGTGCGGCTGAAAAATAAAAAAAATTTAAACAAATCCCAAAAAGTGTCCCTCCTAATACCTGGCTTTTGATTTGTAAAACACATTTATGAAGAAAAAATCAGTGGTTATTATTTTTATCTGACCCACTTGGGTTTAAGTCTCAAAAAATGTTAAATTTTTGACATTTTTATGGGTTAAAATACAAAAATAATCATAAATGCTTTATAAAATAAGCTACAAGCATCAATTAGATACCAAATGATGCATAATTAAATTTAGAACATGTTTTATTGAAATAACATTTTTTCCTAAAAACTATATTTATGAAGTTATTGCTAAAAAACTAAAATTTTTATTGTTTTTTGTTTTTTAGTTAAAATAGTGGCATATACTACAAAAATATGACAACGGATACTTTTAATATATTACCCCTATGTTCAAATTAACTATCAAGATATAAAATCCTTACAATTGTAGTGCAGTGGTTATTTATAAGAAAACCGAAAAAATATATAAAAAAATTAATATTAAAATCAGAGTTTTTGATTTGAAAATTTTAATTAATTTTCCTGGACCTTTAATTTTTCGAATAACTCCATCTCTGCGATCGTGTCCAATCACAGATGCTGAAGCTCAGTAACAAGTTTTAACATGTCTTTCAAATTTTGGCTCTGTGACACTCATGTCTTTAACTTAAGTGGTTTTTCGATAAATTCAAGTATTATATCTTCTTCAATCAGTCTCAAAAACGATGGAATTGTGTGCCATTGGGAAATTGGGGTCATTTTATAATAACATACAGCTTTGAAATTAATCTTGGGCTTTAAAAACACTCTTACATCTTTATTCATTGAGGGATAATCACTTCCACTAACATTGGCTTCATTGTTCACTAACATTGGCTTCATTGTCATCATCACTCTCAACCGTTCCCCCTACAAAATCATCTTCTTCACCATGAAAGTCTTCTATGAGGCCTTTCAAATGCAAAACTTTATTAACCGCTTTCCTTCTGACCTCTTCATCCTCGTCGGCTAACATTCCAATGAGAATATTTTCACCATGAGCAAAATAACTATTATTATCTATAACTTTATAACAAATGTTCCTAGCATTTGAATCAGGAAATTTATTGATTCCTTGAATCACATTAAATAGGTTTTTGGGACCGTCAGTTAAATATTTATTAATCTTAAAATCAAACCAACTTGGAAAAAACACCTTTACTATAAATTCGGCAATCAGCTTTAGATTTTTAGTAGATTTGGAAATGGATACATAATACCGCAAGATTCTGCATGCTAATGTTAGCCAACGAGAATGGTTCATAGGTCCAACTTCTAAAAAGACCAAATCATCATCTATGTTTCCTGTGATTACACCCCAACAGATGCGATAAGCATAGTACTGGTCAGTCGATAAGTCATCAATGACTTTATTGTCTAGTATGACAAATTTTGGATTTGGAATTGGCCTAAACTTAGCAACACCCCGTTTGGAAACATTGCCATTCAGCTGTGAGCCAATGACTCCAGAAAATTTATCTGGCCCTTTGGTAGTTCCATCAATTTTCATAAAAAATGCCTTAAAGGTAACTCATTTATATGCAAAATGCAAATATCCCACTGTAATGGAACTCCTAGAAACATTTCCAAATATCTAATGGAACCACGTGAATGACCAGTATTGTATTGGTTTGAATCTGTTCTTTGCAAAGTTCGTCTTGTTTGAAGCCTCTGTTTCCCTCTGTAATATTTTGAATATTCCATGACCTACATCTATTTCCCTTGGCGCTTTTTTGGTGTGGATGTGATCAAGTAAAAGTCACCTGATAAATAGATTTCTAATAACATAGGTACAGAATATTTTATAAATATTAGGTGGTTTTTAATTTTCATAATATATAGGTGCTTGATACTTAGTATTACTTACCTGGTTCACCAGTGATGACATAATGCTCCTCCAGCAGTGTTGAAGTGTGTTATTTCCCATTAATTTCACAATTCACAAGGGTTGCATCTCGCCTGCCATCGAAGCCTATTCCTGTGACCTTTTTCGAACAGGATTTTTTCTTCTTTCTGCGCTTCTGCTCGCAATTTTAACTTACTCTTCTTAATTTATTTCTGAAAGGTGTTGTTGTGTTAAAGCAATTTAATTATTAATAATTATAACTAAATATTATAGATTAGGTATTTAGTAGTAATTTGTATGATAGAAATACTTACTTTGTCAATAATATGCTGCATTTTGTCTTTGGTGATAACTCCAAAATCTTCCATGTGGGTAAAGCCATAGCCTCACCAGCTCTATCACTTATTTGATACCTGAAAAAGAGATTTTTTAGTACTATGTATAAGAAAAATAGCTTTCAATAGGAATTTTGTAGAAATTTTTTAATTTTTAAGGAAGCATTTTTTTTTAAAACTGTTTTTTTTTTTTTTTTTTTTTTTTTTTTTTTTGCTTTTGAACTTTTATTGACCAAATGCCTTAATTTAACTGTCACTAACATTTTTCAGCAAGCAGTTCGTAGCCCTTGTTCGATTTTTGCTTCAGAACTTGACATTTTCTTCCACTATAATCAGGGATCTGAATCAATTACTAAATTTGAAAATAACCTCAGACATTTCATGCGCATCTGATTTCTCATATTTCTCCAGATACTTGGAAACTTTCTTCTTCAAGTCCTTGAAAAGAGCAGCTTGCTTTCATCTCAGAAGAATCTTCCTAGCTTTCTTTGAACTAAGACTTTCTTGAATAACTCTTTTTTTTGAATTTGGCTTCAGAAGGTGTTTCAGGAACTAGCTTAGAAGTGCAGCAGCCATGCCTGTTAGTTTTTTGATCCTGAAAATGGAAAAATTCTATAAAACACTTTTTATCTCTACCTACTGGATGATAAATATAATTTTAGTTTGAATTGAGTATTTGAGTAAATGCTTTAAAGCTGGGTCTAAACTTTTGATGTTATACTCATCTCATAAAACTTGTAATCTTCATCTGTCATTTTTAATAGAAACTTCTTTTCATATTCTGCTAGTTTCTTGTGGTCTTTTGATGTACATCAAATAGTTGATTTTCTATAAAACTTGCTGCATCTGTTTCATATTTTTGTCCTCTTTTCTTTTTGTCATAGTTCACAAATTTATAAAAAATTTCAATGTAACTGCTGAGCTTTGTTTTAATTCCAATGACAGATATTGGATAAACATTATAATTTACCCATAGATTGAATAGTTCTACGCTAACATCTCTCTGAACACTGTCTTTCCTATAGTCTTTAAAGTAAAGACATCTTTCAAGCACTTGCTTTAAAAGTGGGAAGTTTTCCAAAAGGAAATTCTTCTAAGGGTTTAAAGCATTCATCCACAATGTATTTATTTTAGATTTAGTTGCTCTTCTTTTTTTTTTTTTCTTATAGAAAATTTCCCCCATATAAAAAAATTGATGATATTTATTTAATTATGTATCTGAAAAAAACCAAATAGTATTAAATGAGTCAATTTTTGGAAAAAAAGTTTAATTGTTTTTAGTTTTCTGTAAATAACCTTTTAAATATAGGTGTTATACAAGAAAATGTCATAAAATAAACATTGTTTAAAATAAAAATTTGCATCTTTTTGTTTAAAATCTATACCACATTGAACAAATATTAAGCATTTTATGAAGAATTTAAAGATTTTTAACCTAAGAAATTTGACAATTTTTTTAGTTCTTTTATATAACCTCAAGTGGGTCGGCTAAAACTGGTAACCACATGGTTTTTTTTGTCATAAATCTTCATGTTGCATCAAAAGTCAAGTAATTAGAGGGGACACTTTTTTAGTTTTAGGTTTCGGCCCACCTTAGATATATATAGTATATATATATATATATATATAATATATATATATATATATATATATAGTATATATATATATATATATATATATATTATATTATATATAATATTAATATATTTATATATATATATTATATCCTATCCATCATCATCATCATCTCCTCATCATCATCATCATTCATCATCATCATCTATCATCATCATCATCATCATCACTCATCACCCACCTTCTCTGCCCAATACTGGGGGTAAGGTGCGCAACATGCACCGGAAACAGAAAAGTAGTAGAAAAATATGACGTAAGTCGAAAAGAAAGTTCAGCCTTACCGTCCCCTTAAACCTTTTAGTGGAAACTCGTTGCTGTCAGAAAACCCACAGTAGAGCTTCACGGGACCGCGACAGTAGTTTCCAACACGTTTGACAAAAGTCATTTTTTTCTAGGAAGGAGTTAATGTATCGTTATGAAACTTGGTATATATTTTATTGATGTAAACACGTGTTAAACGATTACCGCCGAGTTTTCAAAGGTCGAATGTCGATTCTATTGGGTAGTGCCCCCGAGAGCGACGTTATTAAATTGTGCTGTTTACGCCCTTTTGCAGCTTCCAATTCCAAATGAAGATTAGCTTAAAGTTCTTCCGTGTTATTATTATTATTATTATTATTATTATTATTATTATTATTATTATTATTATTATTATTATTATTATTATTATTATTATTATTATTATTATTATTATTATTATCACGAGGCCCGACAGACCGATAGGTTGATCGCCTGACCGATCGCCTGACGGTGTATTATTATTATTATATTATTATATTATTATTATTATTATTATTTATTATTATTATTATATTATTATATTTATTATTATTATTATTATTTTATTATATTATATATTATATTATTTTTATTTTTATTTTTATTTTTATTTTATTTTTGTTATTATTATTATTTATATTATTTTATATTATTATTATATTATTATTTTTTATTATTATATTAATTATTATATTATTATTATTATTATTATTACGTCAAACAAATCTTTTGAGTCGTCTCTGCTCCAGCCTGACTTCCTACTCTCTCTAGCTCCGAATCCGACCTGCCTGTTTGCACCGTTACCGACTCGACTCCGACTCGACTCCCGACTCCGACTTCCGACTCTGAATCCTAAACCGATTTGGACAAAAGTCTAAAATTCAGACTCAGACTCGGGCTCTGGACTCTGACTCTGACTCTGACTCTGACTCTGACTCTGACTCTGACTACCGTCTCCCTATTTATATATATATATTTATTAATATTATTTTATACTATATTATATTATATAATTATATATATATATATAATAATATATATTATTATATATATTATATATAATATAATATTATAATAATTATATATATATATATTATATACATATATTATATATATATATATATATATATATATATATATATATATATATATATATATATATATATATATATATATATATATATATATATATATATATATATATATATATATATATATATATATTATATATATATATAATACTAATATATTATATATATATACTATATATATATATTTTATTTATGAAGGGAATTGACTTAGGCTCCGGCTCGGGTTCAGCTTCTGGTCCGATATATATCTACAAGTGGTTTAGAGTTATCATATCGGCCGTTAAAATTTGGAGGGGGGTTTGATGGTGACGTATCTCGTCGTAGACGAGGTTACGTCCCAGTGGGCCCAACGAAGGGGGTCCACGTGGGCCCCCCGAAGGCAGTCCCCACCCCCTAAAAAATCGACATGTTCGTAGGAAGGCTTGAAATTGGTGAGAGGACTCAGAATTGAAATTTCAGGAAAGAAGTGGTATCGGAATCTGAGGAGTTGGCAATCGGCAACCGCGGTGCTGGAGCCACTGCGGTGCCGAGTAAATAAACATTCGTATAACAACAATATTGGTGTCCTTATTTATGTGTTTTCGAACCCGTAGATCTCGAATATGAAAGTTATAAGTTCGTAAAGGGTGTCTAGGACCCCTCACAGGGGTTGTCAAATCTGAAAAAAGCACAGAGTGCAAAACAGAGGTCGAAGAAGGAAGGAAGAAGGACGAAGGATGAATAAGAAAGGAAAGAGTGGAGAAGGAGTCTGACTCAGAGAAGTAGGAGTTGACAGCTGCACCGGTGCTGGCTCCGATGCGGGTGCCGAGTTATTAAATATTTTTGTAATGATACAATATGGGTGTCTTTATATATGTTATTGAACCACAGATCCGAAATATGATTGGTTTTTGAAAGTCGTAAAAGGTGTCTAGGAACCCCCAGTGTGGGCAGGGTACCCCCTAGAAATGAAACAGAATGCATTAATGAAGAACTGTAAGAAAGGAGTCGGATTCGGAGCTGAGAAAAGAAAAGGTATGAGAAGGGAGTCTGAGTAAGAGAGCCTGAAGGAGGTTGACATCCTGCACGCGGTTTGGCTCCGGTGCTGGCACCTGGTTTGTGCCAGTGCCTTGAATTAATAAAATATCGTCTAGTCCCATATTTAGTATCAAAATATATGTTATAAGGTCGTAGCCATCGCATATGACCATTTGAAGTTTGTAAATTAAATAAATAAGTAAATAAATAGTAAATAAAGTAAATAAAATAAATAAATAAATAATAAATAAATAAATAAGTAAAATATGAAAGTAAAATAAATAAATAAATAAATAAATAAAAAATTAACAAATAAACATGTTAAAAAAAATAAATAAATAAATAAATATAAGAATAAAAGAAAAAAAAATAAAAAAAATATAAAAAATTTTTAAAAAAAATATAAAAAAAAATATTTAAAAAAAAATTAAAAAAAAAAAATACTATATTTTTTATTCTTTTTATGTTTAACTTAAAAAAATTGAGTTTACATACCCCACAAAGCACGTTTAAAAAATCCAGGGTTGTTTGTGGAGGTTTTTATTTTTTTTTATATAGTTAATTTTCGCTTAGTGGTTACTGGTGGGTTGTTTTATTTTTTATGTTTTATATGTGAGTGTTTTTAAATGTTGTAAAGAATCAAAGCCTACCCCGTCCCCTCCCCCTTCCAAAACCCTGACCCTCCTGTTGGAGTTATTGACTCTATTAATCTAATTGATCAATTGATCTATTGAAATTCAAGTTCATTTTCGAGTGCATTTTAGATAAAACCATAACCAGATATAAGTTCTTTTTAAACTGAACCAAACGAATAATGCTAATGCGACCAAATCGGACATCAAAAAAAGGCTAAACATTGTATTAATCTGAACTAAAGAAGAATATTATGTTACAACGACACCTAACACGCTTAAGGCACGAATAAAACTGCTAACATTAACAAGTTCCATACTTAGCAAACAGTTAAAAGTAACTTACATTGAGCGCAGAACGTAAACTACTCACACTTTTTCTAACATATCAGATATTTTACATTTAAAATAGTAATATTTAGCAAAATTTTATCATAACATTGTCCAATTATCATACTGTCAATGAATATATGCTAACACGTAACAAAGTTTCCACAGCAATAAAGCAAACATAGCATCAAACCTGAACTACAAATATAATGTAAAACGACAAAACCTAACATACCTTATTCAACTGAATAAACTGTTAACATTAACAAAGTTCCACACATAACAACAGTTTAAAGTAACTAACATAGCATAAAAAACGTAACCTAATTCACCACTTTCTCAAACATATCTCTAGCATATCGTTTTTGTAATTTACATTAACATATTAACAAAAATTATCATAACCAACCTAATTATCATACTGACCAACGAATATATTCTGATGCCGACAAGGTTTTTCAACATCAAAATGCCAAAATGTCATAATCTGAAACTTAAGAATATAATGTACAACATTAAACCTAACACCTCTTTAAGCACGAATAAACTGCAAACATTAACAAAGTCACACTTAACACCAGTAAGTAACTAACATTGAGCGCAGAACGTAACCTACCTACACTTTTTCTAACATATCATGTATATTTTTACATTTAACATAGTAATATTTAACAAATTTATCATAACCTAACCTTAATTATCATACTGATCAAATGAATATATGCTAACGTAACAATATTTTCACATTAATAAAAGCTAACATAGCATCAACTTAACTACGAATATAATGTACAATGACAAAACCTTACATACCTTACGCTCGCTCGAATAAACTGATAACAATAACAAAGTTCCATACTTAACAAAACTAAACAGTAAAGTAACTAACAATACATACAGAACGAACAGGTACGAAGCTAATGCAGGTAAATATTTCATTTAACAAATCGTTATCGCGCTGTTTGTTTAATTTATTTATTATATTTTATTTATTTTTTATTTTCTTTTCTTTTTATAAAACTTTTTTTGTTTTAAAAAAACTTTTATTTATTTAATTTTAATTTTTTTTAAAATTTTTGTTTGTTAAAAAACTTTTATTTATTTTTAATTTTATTTCTTTAAAACTTTGTTTTTTTTAAAAAAAAAAAAAACTTATTTATTTTTAATTTTCTTTCTTTAAACCTTTTTTTTTTAAAAATTTTATTTTTTTTTTTGTTTATAACTTAAAAAGTTTACATTTACATACACTACAGCAGTAAATCAGTAAGTGAATCAGTAATTCAAGCCACCCTCCCTCCCCCTCCCCGTCCCAACCTGATCTATTGAGGTATTGATCTATTGATCTGTTGATCTATTAATATTTGATTCAAGTCATATTTCGAGTATCATTTTGGATTAACATAGCAATAAAAAATATATTCTTTTATACTAACCTCGAATTATATGCTGACTATAAAAAAAATTTTCACATCAATTAAAAGCTAACATAACATAACCTGATGTAAGAATATAATGTATAACATCAAACCTAACATTACCATGAACACGAATAAACAGTCAACATTACCAAAGTACCCATGCTTAACAACAGGAAAGTTAACTAACGTTACATACAGACCGTAACCCTATTCACACTTTTTTCAAACATATCTCTTAACATTCACTATTATTTTACATAAACATAGTAAACATTTAACAAAAATTTATTCATAAACCTAACCTAATTATCATACTGGACCAACGAAAGTATGCAACCGTAACAAAGTTTTCACATCAATAAAGATAACATATAAACCGTGAACTAAAGAAATATAATGTACACTCACAAACCAAACACATCTTAAACACGAATAAACAGGTTAACATGAACAAAGTTTCATACTTAACAACAGTAAACTAACTAACGTTGCATATAGAACGTACCCTATTCACACTTTTTTTCAAACATATCTCTAACATATCACTGTTATTTTTACATTAACATAGTACATTTAACAATATGACCATAAATTCTAATCCCTAATTATTCCATACTGGCCGCGAATATATGCTGACGCCAACAAGTTTTTCACATCAATAAAGCTAGCATTATCATAGCCTGAACAATGGAATATATCTCGGGGTTACCCCGGAAGGGGGGTTTAAGCGTGGTACATAAGAGCACAGCCTTGGCTGTTCCTTACCGTACACCCCCCCTTCGGGGTACCCGGAGATGGGTCTTCAGCATCTCTCTGGAGGTGATCTCCAAGTAGTGCTTATAGTACTGCCAAATCGCCTCTGTATGATGCGCTGTTACCAAACCTATCAGCTTTGTCTATAATTAAAGCTGATATTGTTTTTATGCCTATTGTCTACAGTTTATTCACCCTTAATGTATGCCAGGTATGGCTCGTGGGGTTACTATATGTTTTTAGTTCAGAAATTATTAATGTTATATGTTTATTTTTTCCTGTATTATCGAAAAAAAAGATTTTCGGGTTTAACTATGAATTTAGCTGATGTCTACGTTACGTCATAGTTTCAAAATGATGTTATATTTGATATGCTACTGATTGAAAAGCCTGTATAGGTTGAGTTTTGCTGTATGATGAGGGATAGGTTGAGAACTTATTCATAGGTCCAAATGTTAATGTCTTATTCGTAGATCCAGATGTCAGTATCTATTGTAGGTTTTCACCCATTGTAAGTGTTAGATATGTTAGGCTATGTTTAATTTCTGTTACGTTTTTTGTTAAATATTACTATGACAATATGAAATTAAAAACTGGTTTGTTAGAGAAATGATAAGTTTCGTAAGATATACTGTGTATACTGCACAATTGATGTGTTAGAAAACGTGAGGCAATATGTAAGTTTTTTGCTTGGATAATGTTAGGTTTTCTCCGAGAATTTTTTGCTAGTCTACGTTTATTCATTTTTTCCAAAATGGACCGTTAGTTATATCGATATGAGTGATAATTTGTATGAATTGTAGTGTCAGTTCATAGTCATGATGCGCGTATCTTTGATAGGTGGCACTTTGTTAAGGGATTTTGTTAGATAATCCTGCATTAGCTGTTGATGATATGTTGGAAAAGTGGGGATACATTGAGTTTTATATGTCCTGTTAGCTACTTTACCTTTGATAAGTGGGGAATTTTGTGAATGTTAGCTGATTATTCATGGGTGAGGTATGTTAGTTTTGCGAGCCCCAAGTTCTTTTAGCTTCAGGTTATTGATATTCTAGTTAACCAGTTGAAAACAAAGAAAACATGTCCTATATTCGTAGGTCTGTATGAAAATAGGTAAGGTTATGATAAAATGTTTGTTAAAGGTGAACAGGTTACGTTCCTGTATGCATGTAGTTACTTTACTGCTGTTAAGTATGGAACTTTGTTAATGTTGACTGTTTATTCGAGCGTAAGGTATGTTTATGTTAGGTTTGTCGTTGCACGTTATATTCTTAGTTCAGGTTATGATATTGTAGCTTTATGATGCTAAAACTTTGTTACGCTAGCGTATATTCGTTGGGTCAGTATAAAAGAACTTATTTTTATGTTATGTTTATCCCAAAATGATACTCAAGCATATGACTGAATCGATAGAATCAAAGATCATGGAAAGTGGGTGGGAAGGAGAGTAGAGGGAAGAATGGTTTGATTTACTGATTTACTGATTTACAGCTTTAAAATCAGTAAACTATTACACTTTACTGATATTTTATTCAAAGAACTTGTTTTTATGTTATGTTTGGATAAAACTTTGTTATTTTTTATGTTATGTTTGGATAAAACTTTGTGTATTGTTGCATTATTCGTTGGGATTATTGATATTTAGGTATGGTTATGATGAATTTTTGTTAAATTTTACTATGTTTAATGAAAAAACTGTTACGTTAGCGTTATATTCATTGTCAGTATGATAATTAGACAGGGTTATGCTAGATTTTTGATAAAATATTAACATGTTAATGCAAAATTAACATTGATATTGATATGTTAGAGATATACTTGAAAAAGTGTGAATATGTTACGCTTTGTACGCTGTGGTAGGTACTTTACTGTTGTTGAGTATGGAACTTTTTTAATGTTAGTAGTTTATTCGCGCGTAAGGTATGCTCTGTTTGTCGTTGTACATTATTTCCTTAGTTCTGGTAATGCTATGTTAGCTTTATTAATGTGAAAACAATGTTACGTTAGCATATATTCGTTGGTTAATATATAAAGAATTTATTTTTGTGTTATGTTTATCCGAAATGATACTCGGAAATGTGACCTGAATCATTATATCACAAGATCATGGAAGGGGGGGATGGGAGGGGGGGAGGGGAATAGAATCAATAGATAAAAAGATCAAGAGGGGTGGGGGGGAGGGTTACGTTAGCATATACTCGTTGATCTGTGTATAAAGAACTTATTTTTATGTTGTGTTTATCCAAAATGATAGTCGATATGTGACTTGAAACATTGGATCATTTAGATCGTAGGTAATGGAGGAGAGTGTGGAAAGGAGGTGGGATGGGTTTTTTGATTTACTGTTTTTACAGTTTTAGGATCTGTACAAGTGCAAATTTTTTGTTAATAACATTAAAAAGAATAAAAATTTTGGTAAAAATAAATTTAAACAAAAATAAAATAAAAATAAATAAAAGTTTATTAATAAAATATATATATATATATATATTATATATATAATATAAATATATATATATAATATATATATATATATATAATATATATATATATATATATATATATATATATATTATAATATATATATATATATATATATATATATATATATATAATATGTATATATATATATATATATATATATATATATATATATATATATATATATATATATATATATATATATATATATATATATATATATTATATTATATTATATATATATATATAATAAAAGTTTTTTAAAAACAAAAATTTTAAAGAAATAAAATTTGAAAAATAAATTTAAATAAATAAAATTACAAAAACAAATTATATTTTTTTCTGTTTTTATTGATGTTAAAACCTTGTTATGTTAGCTTATATTCGTAGGTATTTGCTAAGTAGGTTATGATATGATAAATAATACTATGTTAATATTAAAAGTCAGCTATTGGCTAGGTCAAAGTTGCAGATAGAAAACTTGAGATTGGTACGTTTGACAACAGCGCATCTGACAGAGATAATTTGACAACATTGCATAGATTAGCATTTACTCGTTGATTAGTATGATAGGTTATGTCGTAATGAATTTTTGTTAGGTTTTGTTAAAAAAAATACTATGCTAATGTTATAAAACATAAAAAAGAAAAAAGATATTAGAAAAAACAAAATGTTTTAATAAATTTGTTATATTTTCCATGTGACAAACAAGAATCAAAGGTATTGCGTAATGTTTCGAAAACGGGCCAAACAAGAATCACAGGTATTGTGTAATGCTTCGAGAAAATGGGCGGAGCGTCAACCATTTCTCGATCTGTATCTAATAACCCTAATGAAAAAGGAAATAAGCAAATACAAATACAAACGTGAAATGAATTGCTCATAAGACCTGGGTATGAAAATACAAATATCTGATGCGATTTCATGTTTAAACAAAGCTGTATATGCATGTTGTATAGACCTTTGAACCGTTATGGTTCGTTCGTGACTCGGATCGGTTATTGCTTCTGATTGGTTGTGGGCCAAGAATCTCTATTACCTTTGAGGACTGCGTTACGCAACGATTTCCAATCAGTTAAGACATTTTTTCGGCTGTGCTGTTACGATTGACATCTTCCTCGCACATCTACGCTTGTTGGTTGACTATCTTTACGAGGTCTTTCGTTATACCCAATGATATGTCATTATATTTATTCGTAAAACGAATGGCAGACCGATACATTGCTTGTATTCTTGCCAGAGGTTCAAATAATAGACCATTATTCATTTCTGCTAAAAGAATTCATCAAGATTATCGAAATCGCAGCAGCTTGGGTAACGGGATGAGTGTGTTATCCGATGCAATCGAGGCGTAGTGAAATATCTGACTGGGGAGACATGAGAGAGTTCTAATAGAATTAGATGTGCTTTATCGGTCGGTGTGACAATATTAAAAAGCTTGACTACGCAACTATTGGAGACCAATCGATGTGACCTTCTGGCGTACGTGTATAGGTTTCAGCAGTTCGAACACCGGAATACTTTACAAGTTGGAGAAAAATATAAAAAATCAATTACATCGCTCTTAAACGATGTTGACATACTCGAGGGACTTAATACATATACCTCATTGGTGTAATCTATGATATTTACACTGAAAATGTGGGTTTTACCGTATAATCAGATATACAGGAGGCTGCAACTATAACTCATCAGCATGGATACGTTTACTTCTCTCTGCGAGCGAGAGAATGAATGCTGTTGAACCAAATATGCAGAAAAAAGGTTTAGTGTTGCAGGTGTATTTATATTTACATCCTTTCAAAGGGTGTTGAATCTCTGGAGAGATGTATAGACCTTGCTCAATTTATACAGAATCCTCTTGTCCCATGATTAGATGAATTAATATTTTTAAAATAAAGAGTATGTTTTTAAGTATTTATATCATGCTCTTTTCATTGAAAATTATATGTTATAAAAAATACAAACTTGTTTTACTTCCCCCATGTGAACTTTATTTGGTTTAAGATGCCTAGTGGCATGCTGTTTATTTTCGTGCGGATATGTATGCTATGTTCATAGTTTTAACTTTACCCGTGGGGGTAAAACTTTGTTATTTAGCTGTTGTCCTTAATAGATCAATAGATCTAAGATCATTGAATGGTTTGGGGATGGTGGGGGTGGGTGGTTTTGGAATTACTGATTTACTGTTTTAGTGTATATAAAAATGTAAACTTTTTACGTTATAAACATAAAAAAATTTTTTTAGTGAAAATAAAAAGTTTTAAAGAAATAAAATTAAAAATAAATAGTTTTTTTTAAAAACAAAAAGTTTTAAAGAAATAAAATTAAAAATAAATAAAAGTTTTTTAAAAAACAAAAAGCTTTAAAGAAATGAAATTAAAAATAAAAAAAGTTTTTTTAAAAACAAAAAGTTTTAAAGAAATGAAATTAAAATAAATAAAGTTTTTAAAAACAAAAAGTTTTAAAGAAATGAAATTAAAAATAAATAAAATAAATAAATAAATAAACAAACACAGCGCGATACTGATTTGTTAAGGGCAAGATCCAATTTTGGACTCGGGCGTAGCCTAAATTTCCGTCCCCTTTAAAAATGGACATAAAATTCGAAATTTTCAGCCGATTTTGACTACATAAACACAAAAATGTAGCTTTTTTTGCCCTCTAAAACGTTGTTTTCAAATGTTTTTCTGTGCCTGTAGTCATTCTTTCAGAATTTTCAAAAAATTTTTTTCAAAAAAACCCCCAATTTATATATTTTTTTGACATTTTTCGTATCAACTTCCAGGAATTTTTTCCGAAATGACTTCAATCTTGAAATATGCATAGATAGGTCCATTATCTAAAATAGTACAGAAGTACTTTTTCGATTTTTTGAGTTTATGCTCAGCGTTGTCCAATTTCCAAACCATTTTTTTTTTTTTTTTGAAATGAAAAATTGCGATAATTTTTTTCGACGTAATAATAATAATAATAATAATAATAATAATAATAATAATAATAATAATAATAATAATAATAATAATAATAATAATAATAATAATAATAATAATAATAATAATATATAATAATTAATAATAATAATAACTAAAATAATAATAATAATAATAATAATAATAACAAAGTTAGTCGATCGGTCAGACGATCAACCTATCGGTCTGTCGGACCTCATGATAATAATAATAACTTAATAATAAATAATAATAATAATAATATAATAATAATTAATAATAACAATAATAATAATAGTAATAATAATAATAACAATAATAATAACAATAATAATAATAATAATAATAATAATAAATAATAATAATAATAATAATAATAATAATAATAATAATAATAAATAATAATAATAATAATAATAATAATAATAATAATAATAATAATAATAATAATAATAAATAATAATAATAATAATAATAACACGGAAGAACTTTAAGCTAATCTTCGCTGCGGAAATTAGTGAAGCTGCAAATGGGCGTAAGCGACATATTTCGCGTCAATCCTCGGGAGCAGCTACCCCCTAGAATCAACCTAGCGACTTGAAAACTCGGCGGTAATCAGTTTAACACGTCAATAGAATATATACCTAGTTTCATAACGATACATTAATTCCTTCCTGGAAAAAAATGACTTCCGTCAAACGTGTTGGAAACTAATCGCGACGGTTCCTCACTATGGCATCTCGTCAATATAAGTATATATATATATATATATATATATATATATATAATATATATTAAAATATATTATATATATATATATATATATATATATATATATATATATATATATATATATATATAATATTATTATATAGTAGGGTTTTGTCTTTGTACAAATTGGTTCCGACCCAAACGACAAAACAAACAGTTGTCGACAGTTTGTAAAGTTGGTTCCGACCCAGACGACAAAACAAGCAGTTTTCAACAGTTTGAAGCCGTCATCTTCGAAGGATTAAGCCATTTTTACTTTTCCTGCAACATTTCCACATAAAATTTTTGTATTCTTTATTAATATTCTTATAGGAAATTCAGGTAATTTACTACTTCCCAGCTGGTACTTAATTTAAACTATCATCAAAAATCCGGAATTTTTGGAATTGTCTTAATATAATATGCCTTTGAGCACTATCTTCCATTTGGAATATGATCTTCAAATTTTTCCAGAATACTTGTTTTATTACTAGTAAAAATACTAAGGGGTGCCTAGATATGTTAACTAATTTTGAAATTTTGACTATATAATTTGGGCCACCCTATATATATACTATAATAATATATATATATATATATATTAAATATTTATATATATTTATATTATATAATATATATATATATATATATATATATATATATATATATATATATATATATATATATATATATATATAATTGAAAATAATCCCAAATATGTTTTTAATTAAAGGAAGACTTTATCTCAAAATCCCATTTAATTAAAACCGATAAAAGAAAATGGTGTTTTAATGAATAACTATGTTATTTTTTATTTTGTGGACACAAAAGCAAAAAATAAATAAATAAATAAATAAATAAAAGTTTTCTTTGGAAGGAAGGGGAGGGCAATTTTTTGATTTTTGACTTTCAATATTAATGGAAATAAAAATCTTTAATTTCAAGAAATTTCAATAGGTTTTTTTGCACTAAAATACTTCAATTTTGTGTAGTAATAAACTTCATTTATACACCTTATTTCCAAATTTATTTTGTAAAAATTTTTTGGACATTCTCTGAAAAGTATTTTCAAAATTTTGAAGGAAAAACAATCAAAGCACGGCTGACCACTAACTACATAATTACCCAAAACATTAAATAAACGTCAATCAGTTTATTGATTTTATATGCAAGGTTGTGATTACTAAATTCAAAAATAATAAAACTGCTAGTTTAATAATTTTTTGTGATCGTCATGTACGAAACAATGAAGTGGTAGAAAAAACACAATAAAACATTTGCGAAAAATATTATTTCTTTATTATATGTTAATCTAAAAATAACTTATATATTATAATATATATATAATATATATTATATATATATATATATTATATATATTATATATATTATATATATATATATTATATAATATAAATATATATATATATATATATATATATATATATATATATAATATTATATATATATATTATATATATAAAATTATTCAAATGGTCCTAAGTGGGTTTGAACCCTTTTACCCTTGAGATGTACTCCAGAGTGTGTTACCTCGAGACCACGATTGGCTAAAAGGAAAACCATCATTTTACCTCTGAAAGGTTAGCTTCCCAAGAAGAGCGAAGGCGTGTCTTGGACACCTTACCTCCGACGGGCCTCCCCGCGCCAACACTCGGGTCAGGGGGAACACTGGGTAATTTTTAACCAGACATTATTAGATATAGATATTTGTGCAAAAAACGCAACAATTATTTGTATAATTTCAAATGGTCCTAAGTGGTTTGAACCCTTACCCTTGAGATGGTCTCCAGAGTGTTTCCTCGAGACCACGATTGGCTAAAAAGAAAACCCATCATTTTACCTCTGAAAGCTTAGCCTCCCAAGAGGAGCGAAGGGTGTCTTGGACACCTAACCTTCGACGGGCCTCCCCGCCAACACTCGGGTCAGGGCAACACTGGGTAATTTTTAACCGGACATTAATAGATATTCAAGATGTTTGTGCCATAAACGCAACAATTATTTGTATATCAAATGGTCCTAAGTGGGTTTAAACCCACTTAGGACCATTTTGAAATATACAAATAATTGTTGCGTTTATTGCCCAAATATCTTTGAATATCTAATAATGTCCGGTAAAAATTACCCAGTGTTGCCCCTGACCCGAAGTGTTGGGCGAGAGGGCCCGTCGGAGGTTAAAGGTTCCAAGACACGCCTTTCGCTCCTCTTGGGAAGGATAAGCTTCAGAGGTAAAATGAATGGTTTCCTTTTAGCCAATCGTGGTTCGAGGTAACACTTCTGGATACTATCTCAAGGGTAAAGGGTTCAAAACCACTAGGACCATTTCTGAAATATACAAATACATTGTTGCGTTGTATTGCACAAATATCTTTGAATATATATATATATATATATATATATATATTGAAATACCATATTCTATTACACATATAATATATAAATAATATATATATATATTATATATAATATATAATATATAATATTATATATATATATATATATATATATATATATATATATATTAGATATATAATATATATATTATATATATATATATATAATATATATATCATATTATATATATGATATTGCAAATACCATATTCGATTGCAAATTAATCCATCTACCTTAAAATAATTTTAATTAGATTCTTTTCCATCTTAATTTTCGATCCTTCTCTTATCAGAAAAAGCAATACCACGTGTTTCAGGAAAATATGGCGAGAAACTTCAACATTTTCCTTCTCTCCTCTGCTTTCTGATTTTCGCGTAAATAAAAAATTAAATCATACATAGATAAAAATACGTTACTAAGTCATTAATTTGAATGAAAAAAAAGAAACTTTCCAATTAATTGATCATTCCTAAAAAGTCAACAAAGCTTTAAATAATATTGGAAAAAACTAATACAAATTTGGATTTTTTTTAAAAAAAAATGGCTGGAAAAACAGCGCCGCTTCAAAACGCCCCAAGTTTTATCCGGATAATAAAATATTTGCTACAGATTCATAAAGGCTCTTTAAAAGTCAAAACTAATTAAAAAATTAAATAATAATGAAATGAATAACCAAAAGTCCATTCGTGAATAGTTTTAAAGGTTTTAGAAAATAAATACGAACATGTCTCAAATTTCGATATCGATGTCCCAGATATTTTCGTTCAATTTCCTTTATTCGCATTATTCTTTGTTTTTGTTTTTCTATTAAATTATTTATAATCCTTATATAAACTTAAATAATATAAATTTCCTTACATTTTATTAGATTTAAAAACCAAAAAATATTTTTTTTTTACTTTTCAACATAAAAATAGTCGTAC
>JABUQX010124181.1:0-10759 GCA_015478945.1 Trachelipus rathkii | reverse complement strand
GTGAATACATGCATGTTAAAGAGTGGCAGCTTGGCATGATTTGGCTACCTTCCTTCTTTCCTCACGTTGCTGCGGTTATTTCCGCCTGGCACTCGCTGTGCCTCTTATTTATTTCCCCCGCAATGGTTAAAGGCGTTTATTCGATTTTGGCAAAAATTCACTTCAACACGGAAGAAATTCTACTTCTTTCCCATTTGAAATTTGTCAAATTCTTCCAAACTGGAAGACACATTTTCTAGCGAAATTAGGGAAATTTTTCCTTAAATCCAGAAAGCGATAGCCCATTTATCATTTCTTTTCCATTGATATATTCTTGACTGCGACCGTCTCATGAAAATCGTAAAAAAATGTTCTATTTTACATAATGCTTTTTCCAAAGATATTCTCGAACCACTATTTAATCCATTCGAAATCATATTAATTAATGTACTATTTCCCAAAGAACTGGTGAAATATATATAAAAATTCACAAAATTGACGAAACTATTATAATTACGCTACCTACTAGAGTTGAAAATCCTTTAATTGAACTTAACAATGGTTGTTTATAGTATATATATCTATATAATATATACTATACTATATAATAGTATATATACTACGTTACTATATATATGATAGTATACGATATACCTTATATTATATATATATATATATATATTATATATATATATATAATATATAATATATATTATAGTATATATATATATACTTATATATAATATACTATATTATATATACTATATATAATATATAATAATATACTATATATAAAATATATATTATATACTATAGAATAATATATATATATATATATAATATCATATATATAGTATATACTTATATAATATATATAAGTAAACAAAACACTAAAAAATCCTAATTAATAGCCTTTATAGGCTTAGGTCCGTGCTGTAAAATGTAAACAAACCTCAAAACTGAAGAATGTTCATTTGATTTTCATCGAAAATGAACTCAAGAACGTTCTTCGATTTGGAAGAAAAAACTTGCCAAAGATCTAAAACCCTTTAAATCTTCCTCTATTTACAAGTCCCGCTCTGCGCCCAACCTGAGGGAATGTCGTTAGGGCAAGGGTCCAGGTGGCGCTTTACTTTTTCATTATATTTAATTTTTATTTTCTTTATGTATTTTATTTATTTTATTTATTCTATTTATTTATTTATCTTTTTGCCCCCTTCCTTTTGAAAAGGTCATTGCCCGTGAGTGGTTATATCTCATGTAAAAAAAAAAAAAAAAAAAATAAAAACTAAACTACTTATATAATAATATATATATATATAGTATTAATATATATATATCATCGTATTACCTACTACTAATATAGTTATTATATAATAATATAATATATATATATATTATATATATATATATTATTATATATATAATATATTATATATATACTATATAGTATATACTATGATATATATATATATATATATATATAAAAGTCAATTTTGCCTTTTTCCAATTTATTCTTATTTTTCGAAATTGTTGGGGACTTGGTGCGTGCGGTGCGTTCTAAAGGCCCGCACCACGCTCAGCCCACCGCACCGCACCGTCTAATCGTTTCTCGTGCCTCCGCACCGCACCGCCACTATTTTTTCTGCCGCCCACCGCACCGCACCACCCACCAGGTCGCTGCACAATTTTGATTGCCGCCACCGGCACCGCCACCGCACCATTAAATAGAGCGCACCACCGCCACCCGCACCGCACCGCACCACGTTCCGCTCGGCTAAAGTCTAAATATATAATATCATATATATATATATATATATATAGAAACTATATATATTATATATATATATATATACTATATATATATATATATATATATATATATATAATTTATATACTATATAACTATATATATATATATATATATATATTATAATATAATATATATATATATAATATTATATATATATATATATATATACATATATAATATACATATATATACTATATATAATATATATATAGTATAGAGAGAGAGAGAGAGAGAGAGAGATTTCAAGTGATATTTTTCTGACTTGTGAAGCAAGTGAAACGTTGACTTAGTAGTAAGTAAGATTCGTCGCTACAGGGAACGAACACTCGGGTGTTTATTATCTGAAATTAATACATAACCAGAAAAAATACAAGCGTTTTGAATATAATATGTACAATTGAAAAATCCTATATCTATTACAATTTAACGAGGTTTCAAACAGTAACATTTTGATCTACTCATTTATTTAAATGGTTTAAGTAATCTTTTAGCTTCTTATAGTAACCAGAATATCTTCCAGTCTTAACATTTACTCTTCTTATACCTGGAAACCTTTAGAAATCATTTCACTAAGTAAAATGATTCCAATTCTGTTCTTCCAAAATATTACTCCATATCTCAATCTCTTTCATACCAAGAATCTCTGTGCCAACCCTTAAATATTATACTTGTTTTCTCCGATCTTTGTTTACTTTCTGATCATGGTTGGCCGAGGTCCTGCGCATTTCATTGTTCCGTTACGGTGCGATTTTAGAAATATTGGAGTGCGGTGCGATGTGGTGCTGTGCGGTGAGGTGCGTGCTAAAAATTCTGATTATTTTATCTTCAAGTTATTCAAAGGCTATTCTTAATAATTAATGAGAATAATTGTCGAATAGAGTTATCATTACATACTACATTCTATAAATATTACCTGTTATTTGTTGATAGTTAACCAATGTGTTATTAACACATAGTAACATACCAATTAAGCATTAATATCACACCTTAAAATGGTATGTTATTATTTTACGTGTAAATAACACATAGGTAACAGTCGACAAAATGAACTCTATAAAACACATGAAACAGATAATAATGTGTTTATGTTTCTAATATTTTTTCAATAGTAGCAAAAAAAACTTTGTGAAATATATTCACTTCTAAAATGTAAAACGTTATCTGTGTTTAAGGGCTATTTTTGGCCTTCTTAAAAGATTGAAATATTAAACCTTTAAAAATGTAAATAAATTATAAATCATAAAGTAAAAAAAAAAAAAATGAGAAGTTGTTTATCTGTCGTTTGGTGAGGAGGGGGGGGGCTCTCTCGCCGGACACTGTTGCTGAAGTTTTAAGATCAAATTTCACAACACAAATTTAGGACCTCCAGTTGTTGAAAACGTAAAGGAAAAAAATAGCACCTGTAAACTATGAGATATACCCCCACAAATTGCCAGAGAGAGGAGAGGTGAGGGGGATGGAGCTCTTCGGAGTGTAACACCATCTCTCCAAGCAACAGGATTCGAAAGGATCCTGCAAAAACAGACCCTCCAATAATTGGGCTGTCAGGTGGGTGAAATGCTTACCACAGTCTATTGGATCTATCATTAAAAATTTTTCCCCCTGCGATTTTTCAAGACAAAGAATACAATGGTCTGAAGAAAAGACCAGCAACTCCAGTCCATGGTGCACTGAGGTGTTGTGGTGACATTTTCCGGAAGTGGATGCTCCTCACCCTTTCCTGTGTTATTGGATGTTCCTCTTCTGCCTCTCTCCGAAATCCTTCTCTTCCGTCTCTCATTGCTAGTCCCCCGAGTAATGAAAGTTCGAGTCCTCAGTCAAACCCATTCGCTTACGCTGTTGGGCTGGTTTAAAACAAGACCAATACCGACGGGTTTGCGTCTCGCGCGAGGAATCTGAACAGCTTGTGGTGACCGGGTTTGAGAATGAGAATTCGTGTGACGCGTGCATGGATGGCGAGTTGTCCGTTCCTTGGGGGGAATCCATGTGGACTCTGCGGAAAATATGGGATGGCATTCTACACACTTGGGCCCAGGTTCAGGGGTGCTGGGGGTTGGGAAAAATCCTTCATCTTTAGGTCTAAGGTGTAGACCCTGATGAGGGATATATACTTCCCAAGGAGAAAGTTCACACCTCACGGGCATCAGCCCTATTCAGGAGCGGGAACTTTCTAGCGTAATTTCTATCTCAGGGATCCGAACTAGATTTCGACCCAACCGACCTTTTGCCATGCGACTCCGTCGCTCTACCGTTTGCAGCCACGTAAGGCCGCTGCTGGGGCATAACCAAAAAATCCTTTGTCCTTAGGTCTGAGGGCTCAGACCCGATTGCAAGGCATGAAAACCTCCAAAGGACCCGAGGAAATTATATATAATATATACTATATACTATATATATAGTATATATATATATCATAATATATATATCATATATATATATATAGTATATATAATATATATAATATATAGTATATATTAATAATATTTACCAGAAAATAAATTGCCAATAAATGCAACTATAATTTTGCTTAATTGATAAAACACCCCTGCTGGCGGTCCAGGTTCGAATCCGAGCAGGGTGAAATTACTTTAGGGGTGTTTTTCAATATATATATAATTGAATACTATATATATACTATATAAGATATATATATATATATATATATATCATATATATATATATATATATATATATATATTATACTATATATATATATTCATATATATATATATCTAATATATATATATATTTTTAGAAAAGCTTCACACCTCACGGGCCATAGCCCTATCCAAGGAGGGGCAACTTCTCTAGGTAATTTCTACCTAGGATCCGAACTAGGATTCGAACCCGCAACCTTGCCATGCGACTCCGTCGCTCCTACCGTTGGGCTATATACTATATAATAATATATATATATAATACTATATATATATCAATATACTATATATATATATATATATATATATATTATATATATATATAAATATATAATATAAATATATATATATATATATTATAATATATAATATCATATATATCATATATCATATATATCATATATATATATATATTATTATTATTATTATTATTATTATTATTATTATTTACAGATGAAAAAAATAATCTTTTGAGCAGCTGTATATGGTTTAAATTTAAAGAAGGCTACAGTAATGCTGTGAGAAGACCGTTTAAAGTCAAGAATTTCTTTTAGCAAATTACCTTGTTTATTTTGATTGAGTTGTATTTACGATATAATTATATAATTTTGACAATAGAATAAATATTTATTGTATATTAATATTTCATAGTTTTAATAAATCCTTTCGTGGGCAGTTTGTCTAAAATATTTTCAATATAAATTAAGTTATGTATTACAAATGTCCTTTGAAATATATTTTTTAGGCTAGTTTGGGATGATGATAAGAGCTATTTTGTTAAACAGGAAAAGCTTACAAGCAAATTAAGAGTCGAACCAACTGCAAATTGTGGTATGTCAAACCTTACGAGTTCCTAACGTGTTTTGTATGTCCTAAATGACTTAACAAGAGGTCATATTTGAAAATTAGTTTCTTATTTACTGTGCTTCTAATAATTAGAAGCATAGTAGTAACTAATAGTCTACATAGTAGAAATAAGTGAAAAAACACCTTGAGGTGGAACTAATTGCAACAAAAATTATTCTTGTTGCAAATGATATGTAACGCGCTCATCATCAACATAATAAAAATATACATCCATACTGCCGTGCAAATGCGTTTTATTGGCCGTCATCTTGAAAAAAGCATGAAAAATTTAAAAAAAATTATAAAGTAAATTTGGTATCAAATTATTGAAAATTTCATCCAAAAAAGAATATGATATTGGTTTTATAAATAATAGAAAATAACAAAATAGTGGTCAAGAAAATAAAAGCTTTATTAGTGTTGAAATGCATCTTTTATTAATCTAAGCGGGATTTTATAATATGAAATCATATTTCTTTCATGAAAATCAAATCTTATCTTCATCTTCATCAAAACTGTTTTATGTGTTTGTACAGTCCTTTCCACAACAGTTTTTACAAACTATTGAGTATGGAAGTCCATATCGGCGGTATGTACATTTCATGGTTACATGGTTCTTCAACTGTAGTTTGGCAGGCACATTTAATCATATTTAGAGAGTTTTGTGCTGGGTTGCTGGCTCAATTGTTATATCGGCTGAAGTTCTCATCAACCAGACTGCAACGCATAGTGGTAGGATCGAGTTGGAAATATAGGATTTTTGCCAATAAAACTTGCAATGCACTGCGAAGTAAGATGGTATTTTGAAGCATTTTTGGGGCTTGGAGTAAACGAGTAATATGCTAATTCATTTTTAGGTGAAGTATTTCTTATGTAATGTTATACCAAGCACTTTGTAGGTTTGTTTGTGTCGATGTACGTCATATAGTGGACACAATAACTTTAACTA
This sequence comes from Trachelipus rathkii, assembly GCA_015478945.1. Lineage (NCBI taxonomy): Eukaryota > Metazoa > Arthropoda > Malacostraca > Isopoda > Trachelipodidae > Trachelipus > Trachelipus rathkii. The sequence goes on along the minus strand of JABUQX010124181.1, from coordinate 4,515 downwards.
GCCAATTTCAACTAAATCTTCCTGCTTAGTAACATGCTGATGATCCAAAATGGGAGCCCGTTGCATAAGATTTTGGATTTTATAATATTCTTGAAAGCTGAATTTGCTTTTGCCAAATAGCGGACTGGTGGTGTCACACCCTGTTAATGCGTGAAAACAAAAGTAAAGTTTTGCAACAATATTAATAGTATATATATTATATATTAGTATATAGTATATATATATATATATATAAATTTATATATAATATATATATAATATAGTTATATATCTATATGAATATATATATATGGGTGTTTACGAAATAGGGGGAGCAAATTTGGAGATATTATCTTTGTACCATTAAGCGTTTTGTTTTAAATAAAGTTACCTGTAAAATTCCCATTTAATAGGTAAATGTGTTAGGAAGATGCAAGGGGTATGAAGTGAATATTGGTGTTTATGTTCTGTAGATGTTTTTGGCTACGGAAACTCTGCAACGTAAAGTAGTAACTGTTAGTCGGCTGGGTGATCTGTTGCCTCTAATATTGGAGACACTGATAGGAGTCTTCAATATGCAACTCAAGGCTGAAGCCATTCTCAAAATCTGACCACTATAGTAGAAAAGTGTTTCGAGTTTTTCTTTTTCATTAAACGGATACAAGTAATAACAATATGAATAAAATAATAATGAATTGCATAATAATACTCTATATTATAATACAATATTTATCGCTTAATAGCAATATTTATTTGATAAGTATATATTACTATGATAATAGTAATAATGACGAATGGAAGGAATAATTATATAACAAAGAGTATAGATAAGAAAATAACATCAAATAATAATAATATAAATAATAAGTATAATAATACATTTGACAAGAAATAATAATAATTCTTACTAATAATGCAAGCAAGCTAGTACTAGTGATTAACTTTAAAAAATTACCGTACAGGTACTGATAAAATAATGAAAAATGGTATAATAATATAATAATAATGACTGAATAATAAAATGATGAAAATAATATCTCTGACTACTAATAATAATAATAATCATCGAATAATAATATAAAATAATTAATAAATGATTTACTATTAATTAATTAAGTAATAATAATGATAAAATAATAATAATATGATTGAAAACATATTTAACTGAAATGATAAATTAATAATAATAATAATAATGATAATAATAATATAAAATAATAATAAAGCACATCTACGGAACATAAACACTAATATTCACATTATATTATACACATCATACATCTTGCACTTTCCTAACTCATTTACCCTCCTAAATGAGGAACTTTACAGGGTTAACTTTATTTAAGAACACAACAGCTTGTAATGGTACAAAGGATAATATCTCCAATTTGTCCCTATTTGTTAAACACGCGCTTGTATATATATATAATATATATATAGTATATAATATATATATTATATAGGTACACTATATATATTATATATTATATATTATATATATATATATTATATATTATATATATATATTATTATATATATATATATTATATATATATATATATATATATATAATATACAGAGGTGGGCCGATCCGTTACTGCCGTTACTGACCGGTTAACTAACGTACTAGTTTTTCAGTACGGAGTACGTGACTCGTTACTTATTCTTTGCATGTAACGCTCCGATAAGTTCGTTATTTTTTCTCACGTTAATCTTTCCAGTCCGTTTACATTTTGTGTTGCGACTTTCTTTGGAATGTTGAATAGGCAATTGACCAGCTCCCCCGCCGCTCAAGCTAAAAATCCTTTTATAATTGTATATAATATATATAAAATATATATATATGTATATATATATATAGATATATATAATATGATATATATATATATATATAATAATAATATATGATATATATATATATATATATATATATATATATATATATATATTATATATATATTATTCAAAGATGTTTGTGCAATAACGCAAGCAATTATTGTTATATTTCAATGGTGCCTAAGTGGGCTTTTGAACCTTACCCCTTGAGAGTGGTACTAAGAGTGTCACCTCGAGCGACGATTGGCTAAAAGAAACCCATCATTTTACACTCTGGAGTTAGCTTTTCAAGAGGAGCGAAGGCGTGTCTAGGACACCTAAGCCTTTGACGGCCTCCGCAACCACTCAGTCGCAGTAAGCGGGAACACCTGGTAATTTTTTAACCGGGAGATTAATAGATATTCAAAGATGGTTGTGCAATAAACGCAACAATTATTTGTAATGGTCCTAAGTGGGCGCCTAAATAGGTTTTAACCTTTATCTTTGAGATGGTACTTCCGAGTGTTACGTCGAGACCAGATTGGGCTAAAAGGAAAGCCCTCATTTACCTCTGAAGGCTTAGGCTTCCCAGAGGAGGAAGGGCGAAGGCGTGTCTAGGACCTAACTCCGACGGGGCGTCCCGCCAAGCACTCGGTCAGGGGCAACACTGGGTCATTTTTTAAACCGGACATTAATAGATAATTAGGAGTACGATCTCAAGGGTAAGGGTTTTCAGACCCACTTAGGACCATTTGAAATATACAAATAATTGTTTGCGTTTATTGCAGCAAACATCTTTGAAGTAATTATTAAATGTCGGTTAAAAATATATCCAGTGTTGCCCCTGACCGAGTGTGGCGGGGAGGGTCAAAGGGTTAGGTGTCCAAGACACGCCTTCGTCCTCTTGGGAAGCTAAGTTTTCAGAGAGGTAAAATGACGGGTTTCCTTTTAGCCAATCGTGGTCTCGAGGTAACACGGTCGGGTCTTAGATATGTCAACAGGATGTTTGTGCAATAAGACGCAACACTTATCTTGTATATTTCCAAATGGTCCTAGTGGGTTTGAACCTTTATCTTGAGATGGTATCTCAGAGTGTTACGCTCGAGACACGGATTGGCTGAAAAGGGAAACCGCATCAGTTTATACCTATGAAAGGCTTAGCTTCCCATAGAGGAGGGAAGGCGTGTCTAGGACACTAAGGTTTGACGGCCCTGCCCCGCAACATCGGTCAGGGGCAACACTGGTAATTTTTTAACGGGACATTAATAGATATTCAAAGATGTTTGTGGCAATAAAGCAACAATTAATTTGTATCACTTTTATGGTCCTAAGTGGGTTGAACCCTTTTTTTTTTTTTTTTACGCCTGAGATGGTACTTTGAATATCTATTAATGTCGGTTGAAAAAATACCAGTGGTTTGGCCTGACCGAGTGTCTGGCGGGAGGCCCAGTCGAGGTTAGGTGTCTAGCCGCTTCGCTCTTTTGGGAAGCCTAAAGCTTTTCAGAGGTAAATGATGGGTTTCCCTTTTAGCTAATCGTTGGTCTCGAGTACCTCGGGAGTAATCTCAAGGATAAAGGTTCAACCCACTTAGGACATTTGAAATAGTCAATAATTGTTGGTGTTATTGCCACCAACATCTTTTGGAAATATATATTAATTCGCGTTAAAAAATGTACCGCAGTGTTTGCCGCTGACCCGTAGTGTTGGCGGGGAGGCCCGTCAAAGGTTAGGTGTCTAGACACGCTTCGCTCTCTTGGGAAGCTGAAGCTTTCAGAGGGTAAATGATGGTTTCGTTTTGACAATCGTGGTCTCGAGGTGACACTCTGGAGTACCATCTCAAGGTATGGTGTTAGAATAAGAACCGCTGTTGGAAATATAAAATAGATTGTAACCATCAATTGTGCACAACATATTTGAATATATATTATATATATATATATATATATATATATATATATATATATTATATATAGTATATAGTATATATATATATATATATATATATATTATGATATATAAATATAGTATATATATCATAATTATATATGATATATATATATAGTATTAATATATTATAAAAGGATTGGTTTTTTAGCTGTGAGCGGGGTGGTCAATTAGGATAATCAACATTGCAACGAAGTCGAAACAAAATGTAACGGACTGGAAGAGTAACGGGAGAAAAAGATAACGGAACTTATTCGGAGCGTTACATTGAAAGAAAAAGTAACGAGTCCGCTACTCCGATTACTGAAAAAAAACTAAGGGTTACGTTAGTCAAGAGTAACGGGTAACGGATGCGTGACCACACTCTGCTATATATATAGCGTATATATATATATATGATATATATTATATATATATATAATATATATATATATATATATATTAATATATATATTATAGTTATATATATATATATATATATCTATTATATATGATATAGTTATATATAGTATATGATATATATATATAGGTGTTTTTGAAATAGGGGGACAAATTTGGAGGAATATTATCTATTCTAGGGTGTGCTATGCTAGATATAATAAAGTTACCTGTAAGTTCGCTCATTTAGTGGTAATATGAGTTAGGAAGGTGCAAGAGGACGGATGTGAATTTGGTGTTTATGTTTCGTAGATGTGGTATATATCTATGTTTTATTATTAATATTTATCATTATTATTATGTATCTATTATTTTTATATTATTATTATGGATTATTAT
>JABUQX010124180.1:0-19564 GCA_015478945.1 Trachelipus rathkii | reverse complement strand
GTGTTAGTTTTATTCAGATAAAGTATATCTAATTGATTTGATAAATTTTAAGGTATTAGATAGGCTTAGAATAATATTATTAATGGTGGAAATGGATGATGAAGCTGTGATAATGATAATTACTAATAAATAACAGCCCCTTCTCGGGATTAGGGCTCTGGCCGTGAGTGGTGGTGAATTTATATATATATATAGTATAGATATATATAATATATATATATATATATATATATATAATATATATATATATATATATATATATATTTAATATAATATATGAATATATATATATATATATATATGTATATGTATATTATTATAGTATATGTATATGTATATATATATTATATATATATATTATATATATATAAATATATATAGTTATATATTATATATTAGTATATATATAATTATATATATACTATATATATATATATATATACTATAATATATATATATTTTTATTATATATATAGTATATATATATATAATATAATAATATATATATATATATATATATATACTAGTATATATATATATATATATATGTATATCTTTTCTCTTCTTTTTCTTTATTTCCCTTTTTCAGTGATTAAGTTCTAAGACAGTACTTTTTTCATCCTGTCAAAGCCGCCGGACAAGCGCTTTCTCCAGACATCCATCTGCTGCACTATTCCTCTTCTCCTTAGCGCACTTTCATTTTTGGTAGCTGACATTTTTCCAGAGAGTCCTCTACCGACTCCGCCCATCTCTTATTCGGTCTTTCCCTTGGTCTTCTTCCCTTCGGTGTCCATTCCCATCTTCTTTTCGGCATTCATGTCCTGCTCCATCCTCTCCGGATGTCCCCACCATCTCAATCTCCCAACATCCATCTTCAGTATCATCTTCTTTTCAACACTATATCTCTTCTAATGTAGACTTTCATTCTTATTCTGTCTCTACTACATCTTTCCAAATCATTAGTTCTTAATACCCTCATCTCCGCGCTTGTATTTCTACTCTCCTTCTTTCTCGTTGTATGTCCATGTTTTCCCTCCGTACAGCAGCGTCAGTAGTCAGGTAGTACTGTTAAAATCACTTTTTTAACCTCTATTTGATATTTCTAGCTTTCATCATGGGGTATACCGCTTTCATAACTAATCCATACTTTTCCATTCGTCGCGTAATCTCTCTCTTCCACTTCCTCCCCTTCTGCTAAAACATCATCCGAGATAATTGCAGGTATATACCGCCTTCACCTCCTCCCTGCTTCTCACCACCATCCTCAATCCCCTCCTCAATTTCCTCGGTTTTGTTAATACGCTCTGTCTTCTGTTACGTCATCCTCATCCCTGCTTCCTCCAACTCCTCCGTAAACAACTCCAAACACCACTCAGAATCCGTCTACCTCTCCTCTCGCCTCAACATGCCAACCGATTCGTTCCGGGCCAATATGCCATTATGATCCCCTTTTCAAATTCTCCAGTCTCTCCTCACTTCGCCTTATCACCACGTCTAAAATATAATATAAACAGCAGTGGAGATAACAACAACTCGACCTGCTTCGACTCCTGTTTTTCACCTCAAACCATCTAACGTTCTCGCACTCAGTTCTAACATTACAACTGCATTTCTCATACATACTTTTTATTGCCTTCTTTAATCTACCCTTCACTCCATAATTCCTCTCCATAGCTCTCCAGAGCTTTTTTGTTGGCACCGAATCAAATGCCTTTTGCAGGTCGATGAAACGCTAAAAAGAATCTCTTGCCATATTCCAGGATCTTCTCCGAACCATTCTTAGTGTGAATAAGAGGTCCGCGTTCCTCTTCTCTCTATCCCCGTACTGTTCTTCTCCGAGGTCTCGGCTCCTACCTTCTCTCATCAGCCTCCTCTCCAGATATTCTTTTCGTATATTTTTCGCCAGAGGTGCATCAGTGAAAGGCCTCTTGATAATTATTACAGCTTCCTGATCTTCCTTTACCTTATATAATCGGTATATTATTGCTTTGCCCCAACCTTTCCCGGCACCTGTTCCCCTCTCCTCAACATACTATATATATATAATATATATATATATATATAATATAATATATATATATAAATATATTTATATATATATTATATATATATATAATTATATATATATATATTAATATAACATTATTATTATATATAGATATAATATATATAATATATAATATATATATAATACTATATATCATAATATATATAATATATATAATATAATACTATATATATAATATATATATATAACTATATATATATATATATATATATATATATAGGGTAGAAAAAAACTTTAATTTTTCAAAAACTTTTTTTTTTCGTTTATTTCTTTTAATACTTTTTATAAAAAATATATTATTAAAATTTTTGTTCCACTATATACTAGCTTGTTAATTTGTATTTAAATTGTTTTCCATAAGTTTCTGAACCAATTATTTATATAAACTCTCAAAAACAATTTAATTTGTTTAAAAACAGTAAGCATTTGTTCATTTTTCTCACAAACATTTTGAGAATTTATTCTCAATTATATATATATATTAATATATATATAATATAATAATATATATAATATATATATATATATATATATATAATATATATATTATATATATTATATATTATATATAATAATTATATTCATATATAATAATTATTATATAATTATTTATTATATATTATATTATATATAATATATATAATATATATAATATATATATATGATACTAAGAATATATATATATTTATAATTATATATATTATATATATATATATATATATATAAATATATATATATAATTATATTATATATATATAATTATTATATATTATTATATATATTATATATATAATATATATATATTATATATAATAATATAATATATATATATATATTATATGTATGGATATAATATATATATATACATATACTATATATATATATATATTATATATTATATAATATATATACTAATATATATAATTATATATATATATAATATTATATAATACATACATATATATATATATATAATATATAATATATATATATATAATATATATATATACTATATATATATATCATATATATATATATTATATATTATATATATATTAAATATATTATTTATTTATTATAATTAATTATAATATATTATATATATATATATATATATAATATATAATATATATATATATTATATATATATATGATATATTATATAATATATATAATATATACAATTATATATATTATAATATATTATATATTATAATATATATATATATATATTATATATATATATATATATATATTATATATATATATATATATATATATATAATATCATTATATATATATATTTAAATATATATATATATATATATATTATTATATTATATATATATATATTATATAATATAATTATAATATATATATAGTATATATATATATATTATATATATATATATTATATTATATATATATATATATATATATATATAGCTATATATATATATATATATAATATATATGGAGGCATACATTCCATTCCCTATCCCATTTATTTTTTAAAACTATCTGTGGTGAAGATTAAGGGGTGGGATTTCGTCGGCAAATGAATTTTTTTGTTGCCATTTTGCTTTTTTGCAATTTTGGTCCTTTTTTACCCTTGAGGTGCAAATTATGGGTTTCCAATGACTGGAAACCCGTTTCCGAGGTCGGCGAGGCGTTTATAGCAGTGATTTCCAAGTTAAGTCGGCCGTTGACTTGGATTTTCCCTAACGTATTAGATTTTGACGCTTGAAGCTCAGTATTAGTATTAGGGTTTTCAATGGCCGGAGAACCCGTTTCCTAGGTCGACGACTCGTTTCGACCATGTCATATCAGAAGCTGACTTGGTCAAGGTCCCCAACTCAGAAGTGCTTGACTCAATGACGAAGAGGCGTTTTTCGATGGTAACGACGTGTTTCTAAAGTCGGTGAGACCGTCTTCGGAGGCTCTGGAGCTTTTAAAAGGTGAAAAATGCCAAGTCATGTAAGGAGGTGATTTGGAAATTTACATTACATCTATAGATTTTGACACTTGATGTGCCAAAGTACAAGTTTCTAAAGTCGGTGAGACTGTTTTCAGGTCAACAAGAACGTTTTCTGAATTTTTCTGAGGTTTTTGGAACAAGGCTTATTAGTAACACATTTTCTCCTCAAGTTAGTGGAGTTCTAGCTGATATATTTCCACCAAACTTCCTGCCCAAACAGCTGATGACGTCAGCTAACCTGAGCTGAGGTTTCACGCCAGCACGCACCATATATATATATATATATATATATATATATTAGATGAAACATAAATATATATACATATCCTATAATATATCATATATATATATATATATATATATATACTATATAATATACATATATATTAATATTATATATATATATATATATATATATATATATAAATATATATATAAATATATATAATATATATATATAAGAGTAGCTTTATAAATACCTTACGGAGTAAAGGGAAATATCTTGAAACAACCAAAATAAAATTATAAAACAGATAAATAAACCGTTGAGAACCGTATTTTTGCACTGACACAAAGTGTAAAAATCAAACATTACTGCGTTTTACATATATCTCTTTATCAGATGTATATCACCTCCCGTAAGCTGTGATGACAGAATAAGACCAATCAGCACCATGTATCGCCCAATGACGTTATTCATTTTGACGTACATGATAAGGGAATCAGTTGTTGACCGGAAAAGATTAGGTGGATTTAACTGATCTGAGTTGTGAAAGAGCATGTTTCGTGAAAAATAAAGACTTTAAGCAAAATATGTGTGGAATAATAATGCAAAAGAAATATAATAGTTTACGTACAGCACACAGATCGACACGAGGTTACTGTAGAAAGTCAGATGGTCTGCAGCATTGTTAGAGTCGAAACAGTGCGTGCATGCATAATGAGAGAAACCCGAGTGGGCGCGATGTGGAGCATTGATCAGGGGTGGTGCGTTGAGGGTTTGAGGGAGTAGTGGCCGTGGGGGGAATAAGAGAAAAGTTCCAGTGCGATCAGCCGTAAGAACAATGTACGAAGGAGAGAGAGAGAGAGAGAGAGAGAGAGAGAAGGAGAGAGGAGGGGGAGGGGCGGAGGATGGAGGGAAGAGGAAGCAAAGAACACGGAGAGAGAGAGAGAGAGAGGAGGAGGAGAGGAGGAAGAAGGAGAAGGGAGAGGAGAGAGGAGAAGAGAGAGAGAAGAGACTGAGAGAGAGAGAAACAGAACTGTTCAGAAGAGAGAGAGAGAGATATTAATAAGTTTTTATGAGAAAATATAGTATGTTCAGTAATGTTAGGTTGATTTGTTTAGTCCGGTTAGGTAAAGAAAGACTAAACTTAGTAGTGTATTAAAAAAGATAGGTAGAACAGGTGATAGTTTGAGAAGGACCGTATAAGTAGCAAGTTGCAAGTGCTAAGTTTCATATTTCGTGTAAAATTCGATTGCTACAGTGATCATTCAAGAAATTATTTATTAGTTGAATTCACTATTAATATATCATTTTAAGGTTGAAACCCAATTTTGTTGTTCGATCCCCATCTCATTTGGGGATTTTACCATTTCTGAATCCTCTTGAATCATCCTTCGTTATCGTTCCTTCATCTTCTGCTATGCATTCTGTGTTTTTTCTTCTTTTTCGTTTTGAAACCCCTCTTGGAGATACTCAGGCTACCTCGTAGGAACTTGAAACTTCATTATCGAGTTCTACATCATTGTAAACATATACATTGACGTCAACATTGTGTTATTGAACGAATGTTTGCTAACTCAGCATCGCCCCGACTCCAGTACCGGCTCCGACACTGACTCCGGCAATGGCTCATTTGCTACAGCACATGAGCGTTCTCAGTCTCTGACTTGTTCTTCTTCATCCTTCCCCCATGTTCCTCTGCTACGCACTCTGTACTATACTCCGGCTCCAGCTCCGGCTCCGGCTCCGGCTCGCTGCTCTGACTTATGAGTCAACACAGTCTTTGGCCTCTTCTTCAACTCCGATTCATCCTCCGATTCCTGTCGGCTAATTATTATAAACCTGTCTACACGGCCATTTCCTACCTGGTGGGGCATTGGCACTCCTTATTTAGAACATACGCCGTGAAACCTTGGCTCCAGGTTAGCTGATGTCATCAGCTGTTGGGGTAGAAGGTTTGGTGGGAATATGTCAACTAGAACTCCCTAAATCTGGAAAAAGTCGTGCTTTCTAAGACTTGTTCCTAAACTTATAAAAAACTCAGAAAAAACGATCAAAGCTGTTATCAAAGTATGAGATCAAAGCTTATTTTAACGTTGATTGAAAGGGGATCGTTTAAATAGTGTTTGCCAATGGGGCAAACATAGTTATTGATCAACGCAATATATCACTGAGAATTATTGAATATATAGTATACACAATTGAACTTACAATTTGCAAAATACGTGAATATGAAATTATCACCGACCTTAGAAACCTGTACTTTGACACATCAAGTGTCAAAATCTAAAGAAGTAATGGAAATTTCCAAATTTTTTAGTAATCGATGCAATTTGGTAAAGCCTCTGGCCCTTTACCCGACTCGGAGCGAATACATATATATATATATATATATATATATAATATATTATATATCATATATATATATTAATATATATAATATATAACGTATTTATATATATAATATTATATATTATATATATATATTCAGATATAACTTGTATGGCAAAAAATTTAAGATTTCTGGAAAGAGTAATAAATTAATAATAACAATTGTTTATTTTACAGGGGATGTTTTATAAGGCGGTTTGTCACTGGGCCAGATTAAGTAACCTGAATGAATGTAATATATCACTGAATATATATAGTATACGTGATTACACATTACAATTTGGCAAAAATACCGTGAATATGAAAATTATTACAATAGGCACTCTCTTCGGCCACACCTCTCTTCCTCCCGAGGTTTATTACATTAATCCCTTTGGTTTTATTTCAAATACAATTAATGATTATAAAGGATCCACGCTTGGGACAAACCCGACGTCCCCTTATATATATATATATATATTATATATATATATATAATATATTATATATATATATATATTATATATATATATATATATGATATATATATATTATATATATATATATAAAAGATATAGTATATATATATATTATAATATATATTATATATATATATGATGATATAGTACTATATAATAATATATATAATATATATATTATATATATATATTATATATATATATATAAATATAGTATATACTATATATATATAGTATTTATATACTAAAAATATATATATATATATTATATATATATATATATATACATATATATATATATATATTATATATGATATATATAGTATATATATAATATATATATATATATATATATATAGGAGTGTGTAAGATAAGTGTGCTCGCCCCAACTTCTCCTATTAACCGGGAAAATAGAATCAAATCCTGGACTCACAGTATATACTTGTCCCAAATGTAGAAGTTCTACCACCCGTGGCCAATTCTCAGTAACTTGCAACACCTGCAAACTCTGTTTTTAAAAGATGCAGTAATCTACAAACCCTCAAATTATATTCTGAATCATGGTCCTGCCATTCATACGAGATTCGCCCGCGGAAATCCAAATCTCCCACCCACATAATTCAGTTAACATATTTCAACTAAATAAAATTGGAATCAAAAATATACATAGAGAACTCCACCACACCGTAAACAAGTTCAGCATAAACAAGAATCTCTTCTCACACCAGATAACCGACTCTCTGAATTCCCCAATAACACAATTTTAGGACAAGTAAGGGACCCTAGCAATTCTAGTAATTCTCGTACACAAAAACATATCTAATTACGAAACACCACAAACCATAAACAACAAATAATGAACCACTGTCAAACCTCAACATAAAAATCAATAGAAATAAAAATCAACAAAACATATAATCTAATAAATGTCTATATCCCCCACTCCACCTCAAAATTCTGTCCCCAAGATTATGTCCAAGACCTATCATCCTTAACCCAATATAACTTACTATAATAGTTCTATAACCAAATATAACTTAACATGATACTGAGTGGGGACTTCAATACCACCAAACCGCATGGCTCAACATACACACGTTCACACCAAGAGGTGATATACTTATAGATACTTTGAAAAAGATTTCACTTTTCGCAAATACAGATAATAATATGTGTATGTATTTTAGATACCATTTGTATCTCTTCCCCCTCTCCCCAAACCCACCTTATTAAACTTTCTTTTATTTCTCTAAATTTTGTCGATTGCCTTTAATTGCCCAAAAAGGCTATCTCTTTAACAAAGCTCATCTGTTACAAAACAATTTGGAAGTAGACTTTACTTATCCTTTACTTATCTCCAAACGTTTTCATGAATTTAAACTAACATAAAACTTCTTTTTTTTACTTGACAAAGTACCAATTTTTGTTTCTAAACCCACGTGTTTGTACTTCGAGAAACTTCTAATGAAATGCATAAATCAGGACTCCCCCATCATTTTTCGAAGCCCCATCTGCATGAAGTTGTAAGGTAGAATTCCACACATTTGCTAAAAGTTAAACATTTCTTATTTTCTTTGGGACGTCTCCCCACGCCCACAAAAATACGTTGACTGGAAACACAACTCTACATTTTGAGGTTATTTGAGTTAATACTTATCAGGCAAGCGGAGGTAACTATTCCTTATATTTACGTGTAGTGATCTCAAAATATTTGTTATTAAATCAATTTTAAATTTTTCTTAGTGGTGTTCTGGCAAGATTTTTTATTACACGAATATTATAATTATTAACTTTAGGACGAGTCAAATAAAATTTAACGAAAAATTGTTCCACACTTATATACATGCTGCATTAATTTTTTCTGTTAATTTACACGTTTATTATTATTATTATTATTATTATATTATTATTATTATTATTATTATTATTATTATTATTTTATTATATTATTATTATTATTATTATTATTATTATTATTATTATTATTATTATTATTATTATTATTATTATTATTATTATTATTATTATTATTATTATTATTCTGATACAAAATTCTAAAATTATTTCTAGTAGTCTCTTAATTAAATTCACGAAAAGATTTTATGCTTACATAAGTGTCTTTCAAAAACACTGATTATTATTATTATTATTATTATTATTATTATTATTATTATTATTATTATTATTATTATTATTATTATTATTATTATTATTATTATTATTATTATTATTATTATTATTTTATTTTTATTCTTCATTATTATTAATATTATTATTATTATTATTATATTATTATTTATTATTATTATTATTATATTATTATTATTATTATTATTATTATTATTATTTTTATATATTTCAGGTTCGTGATTTAGGAGTATTAGATACTTTAAATAAGAAACTCATTTTATTGAAAACCTTCCAATAGTGGCGATCTTTAGAGAGCACCTGAAAATCACAAAAACATAACACCCCCACAGGTAAAATAAAGGAACCTCCGGAAGCTTGTAAGTGTTAAATTTTAATTTTATTTTTTATATCACAATGACGGACGAGAATGGAAGCTTCGTTGGGTCTTCTCAAACTCCCCATACCCCACCAACACTTGCTGCAATCATAGCCATTCCCAAAAATAAGCTTATACACATAGGGCGCATTCAGAACACCTGGAACTGGCAAAGTTTCTCACGGTGGCTAGAGAATGTATAAGAAAACATTGAATTAAAAGATTGCACGAATGATAGAGAAAAAAATCATACAAGCGAGATGTCAAATCCATTTAACTGATGGAGAATTCAGATTGCTCCTTAACTCTAATCCAGACATCCTTCGCTAGGACAAATTTGAAGACTTCATTGATACTCTCCGCTCCCTAGTCCTCCCAGAAGATTCCTTACATCACTTCGATGCACTCGAACTTGTTCTGCTATTTTTATTATTATTATGTCTTAATGATCTCAAATGGAATTCCAAAGAAACACTCCCTTCAAGTGTTCCGTCCTTACAAAAATTGGTGAAAGAATTTTTAGAAAATTGAATGAAAAAGACTGCACTCTTACCTTCCCAGACAAATTTATAAATACTATAGCAACCGCATATCTTTATACATAATTACCAAATTTGCAAGAATACAAAAGACAATTTGTAAAAGAGTACAAGTACGACCTGCCTTTCCTCAAGCAAATACAAAAGTTCCTTCAAAAGTTCAACGACCGACTCTACAATCTATCTAACTCAAATACAGACCCTGCAACTCTTCAAAGAAACGTCAACCAACTAACTAAAAGTGGAAAATTTCGACATCGAAACGTACTACACAACATATGCAGAGGCAAACTTTTCTTCAAAAAAAACTCCACCTGAAAGCCAAGCTCAACGATCGTTTCCTTCTCACCCCAGCTCAAACCCCGAACATTGACCATAAATATGCTACCATTGTGAGCAATCAGGTCACTTCAATACCCAATGTACGTTTAATCCATATTGTCATAAATACTATCAATATCATGTTCGAGGATCAATACCTCATTGCTAAAATTCCAGATTTTAAAGTAAAATCGAAGAAAGCATTAAAAAAAGACTTTGGAAATCAAGAGGCATGAATAGAAACGAATATAAGGGTGTGCGACCTTTCTTCAAATCACACCCCCAAGGTAAACAATTTCCTCGCTACAACTAATCAATTAACCAAATAGTTCCCATTCTACAACACTGTCCCATAAAAATTTAAGTTTTCGAATAAATCAATTTCAAAATACGCACTTAGTTTCCTCAAACATTCAAGAAGATGACCCATTTTACTACATAAATGAAGAAAATCAATATATCCCCTTCGCGGAAGATTACTTCTCAGATTAGTAATATTCCATAGACCATTTCTCTAATTATCAACATCCAAGTGATTCCCTTCAATCACACAGCAAGAAATGTGTGAAAATGCTAAACAAAATTTTTGAGCCCTGAGATTTGGCCCAAGCACTCAGCTAGATCTCTTCCCTTAACAGAGAGTGTATTCCAAAATTTAAAGACTTCGCATATTCATACTTTTAATACCGTACGTTATTTGACTATTTAAACTTCAAGTTGAAAACCTTCTACCTACTTTTAATTATTGTAATCATCATTCTGAACTAGCTTCAATGTAACCCAAAATTAATGGTTTTCCTCAAGCACTAATTGTAAACTAGATTACCTCTATTTTGGAGTCCATGACCTTGATAATCTCGAGAAGATAATTACCCATGTCACTAAGTACGTTAAAAACAAATCCATCATATCATTTCATTTCTTCATTCCTAGTCATTCGCCATATATAGTGCAAATTATTTTCTTCCTTCGTGAAAGGTTTCTGAAATGACTATGGCGCAATCTCGTCTGTCTACTACCCAAATTCACTATTAACCCTATCTCTCTCTCTCTCTCTCTCTCTCTCTCTCTCTCTCTCTCTCTCTCTCTCCTTCTCTCCTTCTCTCTCTCTCTCCCCTTCTCTCTCTCTCCTCTCTCTCTCTCTCTCTCTTCTCTCTCTCCTTCTCGCTCTCGTCTCTCATTCTCAGCATTATAAGGACATTTTGTAACGTCTCCAACCAATTGTTGAGATACCCTTTTATGGTTCACTTAGAGCTCAGGGAAAATCATAAATTCTTCTTCCCTCACATTTAATACAACATCTATCCTTGCCTTAACTTCAAATCTCCCAGAACATCGCAATCTAAAGACACAATGGGTCCAATTTATTTCCTAAAAGCTGCAATATCTTTTGACATTTGCAATCTACAACAAAATATTTCTCTTAGACACCGGATTTAATGGTTCTCTATGCAAACTGTCGGTCTTTCACAACCTTCAAAATACACTCAATACGCATTTACGATTAAAAACATGCAACATTCAACTCAAATCTATTACAGGTTCTGTTTTTCAGCAACTTGTCACCATCAATTTAAAAATACATCTTGCAACATCTTATTTCCCAGTCACTTTTATGGTTGTCCACGACTCATTCTGTTCTTTTCAATATGATTTCCTCCTCGGCATAAATCTCTTTAGTACTGCTCCATTTCCCTTGATCTCAAATATTTCATGCTGGTAGTAGACATTGAAAATACCTCGACTTTCACCCCTTACTTACTCAATCTCCTCATTCACATTCCTCACACAAAATTTCATCATCCATCACCCTACCATCACCTCAATTACAATAAAATAGCTCTACTTTGACTTCTCATAATGATAAAGGTATAAATTCTGACTCACTTTCCTCACAAAATAATCTTTCTGTCGGCTATCCTGTATGTCTCACACACTTCTTCTCACACCAAAAATTCATTGCACCTCTAAACTCTGAAGAAATTTCAATTTCTCAAGAATTTACTCTGAGATTATATATTATCTTTATACTACTCCTACTATTGAATTTTATCCTTATTCTAGAACAGCCATTTGTCTTAATGCCTTATCTTCAGCTAATTCACCCCCTCGGAAAACTTAGTTTTATCAACTAACAGCACTCATATAAATAACTATCTTTACGCCGGTAATATCCTTAGCACATGTAATAATGGACAAATATTAATAGATCTTATAAATTTAATTGCTTCCCCATAAAAATTATAAACGAACACTCTCATCTCCACTGCAAACCCAATCATAATTTTAGAAGAACCTATATCCACCTTTCATACACGTCTCACTACCTCTAGCATAGGCCTCTCCAAAACACAAATCTTATCCGCCTGTAAAGAAATCCTCTCTTCCACCATAAAAGATATTTCTCAAGAGGACACTGTTTTACATGACCCCAATTTGTTTCATCAACTATTACAACTTCTTTCATATAAAGACGGCATTGCTCTCGACAATGACAAAACCTCTATTTGCCCTATATAAAAATTCTCTCTTCAACTAAAAATAGACGCCTTTAAAGGATTAAAGGTAAGTTATGGGTTCCCCAGAAAATTATGGTCTTCAAAATTGCTGTAATATTTCTTTAATTTTCTGCAATTGTTTTTTGATGTGCTGTCTGCAGCTGAATATCAACGGGTACAACTCCCGGGATTGATTTAGCAGCTTTGGCAGCCGCCAAATGTTATCGACATACTGAGAGTTCCATCGGAGAATACTGCCAAATAAAAGCATACTGCTAGTTGATTTCAAGCCAATGTGAAAACGAAAACACGTTAAAACTCTTTAGAAAAATGTAAGTTTATAATACGTTAGTAATTAGTAATAACTACTTCATTATCTATCACTTAATGTATCTTTTTCAGTTTTTCTACTAATAAATCATTAAAAACGTCGTTCAATTTTTTATTTCGCCAAGATTTAGGGGGGGCAAGTGCCCCCCTGCACCCACACTGTATACGCCCATGAATGAAAAATATCTAATATACTATCGTTTTATATATACAATCGGTCCGGAAAAATATATTTTTATGATACTTGACGTATTTAATATATATTTGGATATAAAATAAATTTTTACCTTTATTTGTAGTGTTCTCAAAAAATATCTAAATTTTTTTCATACAGATCATCATTTTGATATTTACGTCTGTACATAAAAGTTGCTAAATATAAATCCAGTTGTAAGCAATATCTACCAGCTTTTGAGAATCTTTGTTTCACCTATTGAAGAAATAGTAACATTGGAATATATTTGGCTGACGATATGTAATGTAACACAATATTACCTAACGGAATATGAGCATAATTATAGAAAGTGAACAGTAGAAATTTTTTGCGCTCGAGAAATATGAGTCGCTATCCGTGGAGTCAGTACGACGCTACTAAGATCAGTCTCTCTCTCTCTCTCTCATATATATATATATATATATAATATATATAATACATTTATATAATATTATATATATATATATACTATATATATATAATATATATATATATATATATTATATTAAAATATGATATATATATAAATAATAATATATAATATATATATATATATTATATATATATAATATATATATATAATAATAATATATATATATATATATATATATATATATATATATTATTATATTAAAATATAATATATATATATCATATATATGAATACATTATATTGATGCATAGTTGGCGTTCGTATGTCGTGTGTCACGAACATAGTCCGGAAATTGCCTTTCACAGAAAAGCCACTGGCTTATCGCTTTCTGGATGGCTGGTGATGTAATGATAATTTGTTTATTATTTTTTACTTTCTAAACTTAAGTTTTCTGTAGTGATATGTGTGAATTATTAAAATGTTCGTTTTATATATCTATGTTCTCTTGTGTGAAGCACTGAATTATTAAAAATGTCAGGTTTTACTGTATTTATTCATATTTTTTCAGCCAACATCCATAATAATTTTTGGGGCTTGCCAATAATAAGATTTCAAATTCCTTAAGTAAGATTAATATATATATTATAATAATATTATATAATATAATATATATATAATATATATATATATATATATAATATATATATATATATATAAAACGAAAATATTGTACCGTAACATTCATGGACTACGAGGATTATATATATATAATATATATATATATAATGAATAGTATATATATATACTTATATAGATATATATGGCAAATTACATTCATATGTTTTTTGTGTGTTTATCTTTCTTATTAAGCTGAAATATTGAGTAATTTTATTAAAACAAACTACTAGGTTCGATCTTATTTGTTTTCCAACCCAAATCAATCTTAGGTAGGTTTTAGGTGTTGGGCAACGATGAATCCCTCTAGGTAAGTCCTACTGTACGCTTTAAGTCTAGGTTAGGATAAGTTTGGTTAGGTAGGATATATTTATATATATAGTATATATATATAATATATATATAATTATATATTATATATATTATATAATATACTATATATAAACTATCTAGCTTGTTTACTTGTTGGGCAACCAAAATCAATCTAGGTTAGGTTATGTTTTGGGCCAACGAGATCCATCTAGATAGGTCCTACTGTACGCCTTTTAAGTCTAGGTTAGGATAAGTGTGGTTAGGTAGAACAGAGTTAACGTATATTATATATATATATAATATATTAGGATGGGTCTGAATCATCGATATATCGAAATATCGATATTTTATGGCTGATATCAATCGATATTTTGCGATATTTTTCTTAGCCGATATAATCGAATATTTCGATATTTTGTTCTCAATTCGAAAGTTCGATATTTCTTTTCAAAAAATTTTTTTAAAGGCCGAAAAAAATAAAATCTTATCCCCCTCTCCCACACCCTGAAAGTGTGATTGAAACTTCTGTTCCCCCCATATTCGTTCTTCGTTCGTCCTCAAGTCCGTGTATATAAAATAACCGAAAATTGGGGTTTTAAGATTTTTCGTCTTTGAATCGAACAAAAAAAAGAGAGAGTGGGGGATCGGACATGGCACATACCACATAGTCAAATTGTCTTCTGAGTATCCTAATCACTATTCAGCTATTCAGTGATCAAGTGGATATTGCGACCAATAAAATTTTGGAATGATGGTAAAAAAATGCTTTCCCTGCAATGTTTATGTTAGCAATGAAATATCTTACTGTAAATAGCGACGTCAGTCTCGTCAGAACGACAGTATCATTATTAAACACATGTTATGCTCAAAATGAAAGAAATAGATTGACTTCCGAGCATTTCAATCAGTTAGTCTTTTTAGTTGCATTAGATGATAAAAGTATCGGGCTTTAAATAATATATATAAAGTATATATATATATATATATAATATAATATATATATATATATATATAGTATTATATAAATATATATATATATATATATATATCTATATATTAATATATAATATATAATAATTAAATATATAATTATATATTTATATATATATATATATATTATAATATACATATATATATTATATATATATATAATATACCTATATATATATAGATATATATATATAATTATATATATATATATATATATATAATATATATAAGTATAAAGGAGTTAAATAACTGTTACATTGAAAAAGATAGAATTAAAATCAGACAGATCATAGTTTTATTTTCCTTTTTTCATGAAAATATTTATAAATTTAGTATTTATTCTGAGACTTAAGACCTTTTGCAGTCCACTTCGAGACCAGGCCTGAATCCTGATTACGTGTAGCTCTGTGGAGTGGTTCCAGTGGTCAGTGTGGAACGAAGATAATCATTGCAGAAATCAAATACCGGAACAGGACTCCTGTGAGTTGATTTACAATTAACATACGAGTACGACTAGTTGAATCATCTACTGGCGATTACGCATTGTTCGCTTAAATATGTTAATTGAACTTAAATTAAACGATTTTTAAAGCTATTACAAAATTAGTATTGAGTATTGTAGTACTCCATTATAACCTTGTAAAATAATTTTAATTTAACTGTTTACTTTGCTAAGATTGCGCGAGCAAATTTTAGCATAAGTCAAAGTGAAAATATATATAAACTCGTTCTTTTGAGATACTCTTCAGTCAATCAGATACAGAGTCAGATCAAAAAATTAGTTAAGACATCAAAAAGAAAATCTCACTCAAGATACTTCTTCTTCAGAAATCCTCCCGGGCAAGACGATAAACTACTGCGATTCTACGATTTTTCGCTGTAAATATGTGGTAATTAACTAAATTAACGATTTTATAATAGCTAATACAAGTTAGTATTTGGGGTACATCACTACAGCTTTTCTTATGAGTAAGTCGTCTTTGGTACACGTTTTCGAACTCTTAAATATTATATGTTATTCTAAAATTTAAGTAGATTTTCTTAAGCATCCAACTTCCAGAGTCGTCCAAGTATCAGTTGTCTACCACCAAATTTAAATTAATTTCGTTATTAGAATCATTTTATTTTGTACTTAAATAAAGAAATCACTTTTTTAAGATTCTCTACCTAGCTTCATTAATATAAACAGTTTATTTTCATGTTTAATACGAAAAAAAAATGTGATTTCCATTATTATTGTTTGATTCTCTTATTAATTTATTCACTCTGTCACAAAAAGTCAAAAACACCCCCAGTTCTCAAGATCCAACATCAACGCTTTTCTAGCACAACTCAGTCTTCAACCTCTTGGAGTTGGAAAATTGAAAGCTGGAAGAAATGAAGAGTGAAGATCCATTTTCCATTTCTACCACTTTTTTCTTCTGTACATACGTCTGCTTCATATTTATAAATTAAAGCCTCTTCTCTCTCTCTCTCTCTCTCTCTCTCTCTTCTCCTCTCTCTCTCTCCTCTCTCTCTTCTCCTCTCTCTCTCTCTCGTTCGTCTCTCTCTCTATATATATTATAGTATTATTATATATATATTATTATATATTATATATATATATTATATATATATATATATATATAATTATATATATAGATATATATATTATATATATATATATATATATGGACAAATTACTTAACGGCCACACGGAACGGAAGGTCGGATAAATTCACACACACACACACCCACCACACACACACAAACCACACAACACACACATATTATATATATATATATATATATATATATATATATATAATATTATATATATATTATATAATATATAATAATATATATTATATATAATATTATAATATAATATTATAATATTATATATATATATATAGGCCTATATATAGTAGGTTAGTTTTAACACCGTGAATACGTAAAATACCTAACAACTGATCATTGTTTAAGAAGGCAAATAAATCTGTTAACATCATTTCTGCCGTTGTAAAAATTAAAAACATCGTACATCCCTAAATAACTTTGTTACTTATTGTTTTTTTATTGTAGCTTTAATTCATGTATGTACTTTCATACGACTTGAAAATTATGCCCTGGATTCCAAAAATGTATTCAATTTTAGGGGCTATCGTTGTTTTTTTGATCTATGTGCGTCCCTATCTGGGGCTATATATATATATATATATATAATAATATTATAGATATATATATATATTATAATATATAATAATATTATATATATAATATATATATATATATATATATATATAATATATATATATTAGGATTATATATAATATATATCAATTATACATATATCGAAATATCGATATATCGAATATCGATATTTTTCTGCCGATAATATGAAGGCGATATGATATTTTTTTTAAATATCGACTATATCGATTTATCGAATTTTTGAGAGTACGGGCCATCCCTAATTATTATATATAATATATATATAGTATATATATATAATATATATATATATATATATATATATAATAACTTATATATATCATAATATATATATCATATATATACATATATATAACAAGTCGCGCGTTCGTGCCTACGTTTGTTTAACCAAGCCGACTGGTTTCAGCCGCATGGCTGCCCTCAGCCATGCGGCTGAAGCCACCCAGTGGGCTTGGGAAAACAAATGTACGCACGAAGCATGCATCAAAAAGTAAATTTTACCATATATATATATATAGTATATATATAATATATAATATAGTATAATATATATATATTTATATATATATATATATATATAATATATATATATATATATATATAATTATATATATAATATTAATATAATATATATAATTATTAAGTCGGTTTTATGATTAAAAACTAGACGAACAAACTAGAGTAGACCGCATAGATATCAGTTGTCGGGGGTCTCTCGCCCGGTAAACAATATTAATCAGGGGCTCGAGCCGATGGGGGACAGAGGGTACGAAGTCCCCCCTGTCGCTCTACCTAGAGCCGTAAGAACACCCGACAACTGATATCTAGCGTCTACTAGCTAGGTGATTCGTTAGTTTAATCTTAAAACCGATTCTTACATATAAAGATATATTATCATATATTATATATAATATATATATTTATATATATATATATAATATATATATATATATATACTATATATATATATATATATATATAATATATATGGACAAAGTTACTTAGCGCCCACACGGAACGGGAGGTCGGATCAAAAAAAAAAAATTTTTGCAGGTAACATCTATATACAAAATAGAGTTCTAGGGGCGAAAATGAATTTTTTTTTTGGTGTCCTATGTTTAGGGTGAAATGAGGTTAGGTTAGTTTAGGAAATTTCTAAAAGAAAAAAAAAATTAATCTCGTATATAAAAAGTTAAGTACCCTTCCAAATTCATTTTCTTTCTTTTTTTTTTTTCTTGACCGCACAACGCAAGAAAACTGTTACATATTACAATTATAGGGATGGCCAAAAAATATCGATATATCGAAATATCAGATATTTTTGCTCTATATCGATATTTTTGGGCGATATTTTTCTTTAGCATATATCGATATTTCAATATTTTTCCTCAATATCGAAAGCCGATATTTTTTTCAAAAAAATTTTTTTTAAAAAGGCCGGAAAAAAATAAAATTTATTCCCTCTCCCGACACC